>JAVXUP010002380.1:0-137864 GCA_033070095.1 Escallonia herrerae | reverse complement strand
GACCTCTGAAATAAACTATAATGATCAACATTTCATGCCAAAAAAAAAAAATTTATCCGGAGTCTCACCTTGCCACTTGGGCTTTCAAAGCACGGGAAATTGACAAAGGAAGCTACTGACTAGTATTAACAAGCATTTCAAACATCCCAAATCCAAGAAAGTCCAAGAAGTGATGCCCGCATACTGTTCCCAAACTGGCAACGATCCTTTATCCTAGCAATAATAATTTGTTTCACATCGCTGTAATACGAGATATATATACTCCTCCGACCTCCTACTTGGACCAGCACAGTTCTTGGTTCTTGGTTCTTGGTTCTTGGTTCAGATCAGAAAGTTGAAATGAAAAAAAACACACCTTAAGCTCAAATCACTTCGCCTCCCGTTTCATTCTTCATACAACACTCTCTCTCTCTCACACACGCGCGCGGTTATACAATGGGTTTGTTGGTCCTAGCACTGAGCTTCTTGTTGTTGTTGAGATATGGGGAGTCGAGGGTGCCACAAGAAGAAGGTCAGTAAACTTCCCACTACCCATTACGTTACACCCTGTTTCGGTGCCAAGAAAGCGCGAAGATAGAAAAGAAATTTTTGTGTGTACTAAATAAGATTTCGTTGTTGTCATTCGAGTAATTTTGTGTGTACTGGACAAGATTTCGTTGTTGTCATTTGAGCTTGTGTTTGTGGATTTCGAAGTAGTACATGGCTAAAAAGGATAACTTTTTTACATGTTTCTATGCCCTTTTCCAACAAACTGACATATGATTCGGAACTTTGAGTACAAAATCAAGAATGGTCGTCTATAGAAGGTAGATATTAGCAGTTCAATGCTTTAAGTTGCTTGGTAAGTTTGGTGGGTTTTGTTCAGTTTTCAGAAAATGAGTTAGAAGCTGAAATTTTGAAATCCTAGTTCATTTGCTATATTATGGTTCAGATGCTCATCAGTTTGGAACTGGTTGAGGTCATGATTTTGCTGCCAAGCTCTACCATTTTATGCTTGAAAGAACTAAGTTCACACATTTGATGGTGATTTTGAGGAAGTAAAATGTCTTTAGGGTGCTTTTTGTGATAAGCACAATATTCAATTGTAATGTGCATAAAAGTCAAATGTTGCTTGCATTGCTGGAGGGAGGTTGACTCAGACTAGAATTTGTTTTGCATTTAGTCCTGCAAATTCATTCTTACGGAATTGAAAATCATTCTGTATGTGTAAACTGGAAAATGTCATCGTGCTCTTCGTTGAAAAGCCTATGACACTGGCCTAAATCTTCCATTTGTGATGCTTCTAGAGTTGGGAAGTGTGACCTCATCTCTGACACAATTTGGGCTGTCAATTATCTCTTTTTATATCCTTTGAAGTTCGATCTTGCCTATTTGCATGTCTGTGCTCTGTAACTTAATCAGTAAAACATGTCATTTTTCTTAAAACTGCGTCTATAATGCCAGAAGTTAAGCTCAATTCACCGGCTTTTCTAACCAAGGAACCTTATAAAGAAGTTAATGACTATATAATATTGAAAGCCAGATTCAACAGTGCTATAAAGATCAACGATGTTCGATGTTAGTAGATTTGTGGTCTGATCATATTAATGGATGAATAACAAAGATGTTCAGCATACACTAACTCTTCATTATTCAATTTTGTAGAAGCAAAAGCATTCTAGGTTAGTTATCTAGTTTGATATTCCAGCATGGGTGATAGGAGGATTGGGAATATGTGAGAAAAATTGTGGTAATTTGTGCGTCTCTGAGAAGCTAGAAAATTTGAGGATTAAATAAGAGGTGTGATAACTTTTCATGG
The DNA here is from genome assembly GCA_033070095.1 of Escallonia herrerae. Lineage (NCBI taxonomy): Eukaryota > Viridiplantae > Streptophyta > Magnoliopsida > Escalloniales > Escalloniaceae > Escallonia > Escallonia herrerae. The sequence continues at coordinate 136,066 of JAVXUP010002380.1, read as the reverse complement.
ATAGTGTTATGGAATGACAATCGTCCAAGAGTTATAATGAGTAAATTGGTTCATGTCAAAGCATTAAAAGGAGAAGAGGGAGGTTGAGATGATAATGGTGAGCGGAGAAGAGTGGTTCATGAAATGATGTAAAGGCAGCTCAGTCCAGGTTCAATGGTATGACCTATGGCTGATGAACCTTATGAGAACTGCCCCTGCTCGGGAAAAGGGGCTTCATTGCTGTGCTTAGTCAGATGTAACAAAAAATGAAATAAGAGTACTGCATTCGTAAGTAGTAATTCATATGAGGCCTGTTCCCATTAAATTTACAGTTTGCAATCAATGTGAGTACTCTGTTATCTTCACAATGCTGGTCACCATGTCGTTGCTCGTCTTATCAACATAACTCCTTGATTTTAAAGAAACGTGTCTTAAAATCACGCCTAGCTAGATATCACGTATCACGAAATGAACTCTCCAATGTGCAGCATGGCCTTAAGGCCTAGATGGGAAATGGAAAAGATGGTCAGGTAGACTTATTAGAGGACCAACTTATCAAGCAACTTGCATTAGTAGCATTGTATTTGTATGCCTAAGCTTGACAAAATAATTTTGGCTTTTGGTTGCTTTAGTTTAAAAAGATCGATATGGTGTTGTGTTTTCGAACTCATGACATCTCTCCTAATTTTCATTCGCTTTGCTAATAATGCATGGCCAGTTGAATTTGCAATAGTTGGATGATTTCCCATAACTTATAACCGTGCCTAGCTTTTTGTGTGAGTTTCTACGTAAACAAATTCATTTTTGGTTTTTTTGTCTTCTATATGCTACATTGATCCGTCAATTTGATTCTTGTTTTTCATCTATGTCCTCTAGTGGATGCTCTTCAACAAATTACCAGTAAGATGGGCGCAGTATACTGGAAGTTTAATGTTGACTCTTGCCAAATTGATATGGTCGGAGCAATGCCGCATGCTCCTGAGGGCTCTGAGAGCTTGGTTGGTTGTGACTGCAGTGGAAACAGCACTGGCTGCCACGTCGTAAGGATGTACAGTATACTCGTCTCAATCTTCCATACAATTACGCAATGCAGATTTTCACCATAGGGCCTTCATGTTGACTTCTATATGATTATTTTGATAAGTTGTAGGAACAGCATCATCGCAAGAGTGAATCTGAACTCTATTTGCAAGAAGCATCCTTTGAAAAATGTTAAGGGACATACTATATGCAGATAATTGGGTAAAGGAGAGTAAGAAGAATGAGCTTTTCTTTTTAGGTTCTCTTCTACCTCTTTTCCTTCTCTTGCCAACTCAAATATGCTTATCAAATTTCCATATCGCTTCGAACTCTCCTAGCGTGGTCTGGAATAGTGGCTATATCCATTATAGATATTGGTTTACTAACACTTAGGAAACTCAGGGAACATAAACGCCACTTATGGAATCATTATTTTTAGTTCAGAAATGGGATTTGACTATTTTCTTCATTACCCAACTTACTTGTTATGTATAAAAGAATGAATGCTATCATTGCATATCTATTCTACTGCGGGATCTGCCCCTAGGTCTAAACGTGATTGGATTTTGCATATGCAGTGTACTCAAGGGTTATAGTCTTCCTGGTGTTCTCCCAGCTGAACTCGTGAAGCTTCCGTACCTCCTAGAGATGTAAAGCCTTTTCAAAAGTTGGCTTCTAGAAGTTTCTGCAATATTTCCGTATAAGTGCCTTCAAGTGAAATAGGATTTCCTCTACTCCACTTAATTGCATTGTTGCCGATTTTGCAGTGATTTTGCATACAATTACCTGCACGGTCCAATACCACCTGAATGGGCTTCTACAGGGCTGACTTTCATGTAAACTCCTTTTCTTCCCATATGATTTTACCTTTGGTTCTGGAATTTTTCTTTCATATAATTACCACCGTATTGTTGTCGCAGCTCTGTTCTTGCAAATCGCTTATCAGGGGAGATCCCGCACGAATTGGGAAATCTTATCACCCTTACGTACCTGTATGTCTTTGTTTTTTGTTAGACGCTTGTGTTATTTGTATAATTGGGGCAAAATATCTGAAGTTACACTAGGTTAACACTTTGCAGCAACTTATTTTCATCCCAATTGGGGAACAACAGCTGGAAACGTCTGCTAATACCCCGTAGGCTGAGGAGCAAGAATTCTTGAACAGCGAACAACCAGTTCAGATATTCATGACCAAGAAGTACTGGATTCTCTTTCACTTCTTCTCTTCAGCGCGGGGTAGAGCAGTTTCCCAATTCTGTTGAAACAAAATGGCGAGGCATAGATATGATATCTTGTATATTACATCGACTTTTACTTCCCTGATACATTCCATGAGTACTGTAATTTTAGCATCATATTTCTGTTCTACTTTTGAATGGAGTTATTACCAGGAACCTTGAAGCCAACCAGATTTCGGGCACTGTTCCTCCTAACCTGGGAAAACTAACTAACTTGAAGAATTTGTAAGACTTAAATTCTTGACTGCCTTGTGCTTTACGCCTTTTATATTCACGTTTAACTGATATTAATTAGTTGCTTCTGGTCCCTGATATTGTAATTCCAGGATATTGTCATCCAACCGATTAACGGGGAAGCTGCCAATGACCCTTGCTGGGCTAAGTTTAACAGATTTGTATGCTTGTATCACCAAACCTTTGTATTCACCACTAGTTCACTGATACTATCGTTTGAGCATCATTTGTTGGATAATGCAGTAGAGTAAATGATAACCAATTCAGTGGACAAATACCGGATTTTATACAGAATTGGAAACAACTTACAAGATTGTAAGATCCTTATCCATCCAAAATTGCCTCTTGAGGTCTAAGATAATGTGTATGCTGTGTGTTTATCTTGAGTTACATGATTTTGAAATGTCTGAATGAAGAGAAATGCATGCAAGTGGACTGGAGGGACCTATTCCATCGAGCATCTCACTTTTGGAGAACTTGACTGAGTTGTGAGTGTACTACCTCTTTATGCATTAATGAGTTCTTAATTGATAATGAGATTCACTCATGACTACCTTCGATATAGGAGGATTAGCGACATAAATGGGTCGACACAGGGGTTTCCCATTTTGAGTAATACTACAGGCTTAGTAAGATTGTATGTTGAAAGTTCATGGATTTTGTTTATTGGCATATTGAGTTGTGCATCTGATCTTGCATCTGTTGACATACTTTATTCTTGATTTCAGGGTATTGAGGAACTGCAAGATTTCTGGAGTGATCCCTGCATATATTTGGAATATGAGGAATCTGGAGATGTTGTGAGTACTATATGGGCTCAATGTATTTGTATTTCGTTGCACTATTTTCTGAGATTTATGGATGACTACATGATTTAGGCAGTCAAAATTGCTTGCCTACGTGCATCATGCTTCATAGTATGATTTAGAATTGGTACTATTGGGGTTTTTATGCTGTCATATAACTTCACTTGGCAATTTCATGAGACCATTGAGATACACTGGTAGTTGTTCCGCATGTTGAAGGGGAGGGCAAGGGGGATGGGGAATGTACTAAACATGAAGTTAAATAAGATAATTGAATAAATTGGACGAAGGGAGCATTAAATAAGGCTTGAAATGATTAATTCAAGTAATAAAATTCGGTAGTTTGGATTATTTGAAATGTCTTTAGAAAATATTTGACGCTATCTTTTTGTTACATATTTATGTTGATACTATATCGTTCGGGTTTTATTTTCTTGGAATAACAAGTTTCTGAACTCGTCTTCAACAAGTAAATTACCTCTAGTCTTACACTTTGGGTGGAGGAGGCCGAAAAGAATGTTGAGTAATAAGTTGCACACAATAAACGAAAAAAGAAAAGGGGCAGAGGGAGGGAGTGGGAGAGGGAGAGAGAGAGAGAGAGAGAGAGAGAGAGAGAGATAGCTTTAGGTTATATTGTACAGAAGGTGGTAGTTTAAATAGAGCTAATTAGATTGCTTCTGTAGCCTACAATGCTTACCTTTTGGAGCTTTTCTTCCCCTAAAGATATCCCACCTTAGCTCGTCTGATGTTCTTGTATAACTTGGCTTTATAGCCATTCTCTTCCCAATTTCTTCCCATTTCTGTCTTCTCTTATTAATTTTTTTTTGTCTTTGTTGGGACTCGGGAGTTAGCTCCAGCGGTCTTGTACATATGTTCTCTCGTCTCGTCTAAGAAGTTCTCTGTTGCTATAGGACTGGACATCAGCTAAGATATCTTATACAATGTTTGATCTTTCTCAAGATTTGATCTTATACAATATTGGACCATATATTGTTGCCTGCTTTTACCTTTTACTTCTCTTCCTCTTTTTTATAACTGGATTCTCTGTTTTGTAATTTAAACAGGGACGTAAGCTTTAACAGCTTAGTTGGGGAAATTCCAAATGACGTCAGCCTAAGGGACTTGAAATACATGTAAGCAATGACAAATTCAGATGGAATTGTTATTTTTCAAGACATGCATTGCTCTTTCCCTACTATGAATCTAAAAGGCCTAATAGAATTAGAAACGTAATTTGACCTGCAGAAGTATTTGTTTCTTTTTTGGATTTTACTTTTTCTTAAGCTACTTTAAAGACTTGAACTGTTTCACAACCTTGACCAAATTGGGTTAAAAGTTCCTCAGTCCATTTTATAACATACTAACTTATGTCTTTCTTTTAATAGGTTTTTAACTGGCAACATGCTAAGTGGAAATGTGCCTGACTCGATCTTGAAGGATGGAAGTAGCATGTATGTTTATTTTCTGTAAGATGCTTATATTACGATTCTTTGAGTTTTACATTGGTGGCGAGCTCATGGGCTCAATTTTGCTGCGTGCACATCGATGTGTTTTAAAGTGAAAGTACATTTCTGGTGCAAAGGTTGAGAGCATATAGCTCTGCCCACATGGGTGTTCGGCACTCAGCATCCATGTTAATCATTAGAGACATGACATGTAAATCCAATTGTTTATATCTCTATTTGTTGTAATAAAGTAAGATTAAAATATATGCTCAATGGTATGCACCATGCAGTGATCTCTCCTACAACAACTTTACGTGGCAGGGACCTGATCAACCCAGTTGTCGTCCGAACATGTAAATATAGCTCCTACGTTGTTTATCCACTTTTTCTTCCTCAAGTAAGTATACTCGATGAGTCGATGTTATTGATATAAAATTTTCATTTTTTGTTGGCTAGGAAGCTTTATGTAAATTTGTTTCAAAGCTCTTCAAGTGGAAGTTCCTTGTAAGACACTTTTTCTTGATTCGTAATGTTATGAACTGATGTTTTACTTATATTATTCTCAACCACTTGATGTTTGATGCTGATTGTTCATACATATATCTCTGACAGACGTGGATTTCTTCCATGTTTGGAGGATGTCAGCTGTCCCAGATGTAAGTTTGTTCTTTGGAGTATGGTTACTTTGAATTACATTAAATAGTTTCTAAGTTGTCAGAAGCTCATATAATTATCTATTTTTTCTTTAATTACTTAAATTACATGTTTGTGCTGGAAAGTAAATGTCAAGGCCCTAAGGTGCAGTTCTTTAGCTCTATTAACAAAATGTGGAATACTTTATATTCACAACTCGTAATGTAAAAACCTCCCCTGTTTGATTAATATTCAATCGATGGTTCCAGAGGTACAAATTTAAGTTAAGGCAATTGTGGGTTTCGCTGACATTGCTATGCCTCTGAGTTTTTTTGCACGTCCTTTCACTTTCTTGCCAAATTACTACAATGGTCATGCGGGTCAGAGTTGTTGGTTAGCTTGCTCTTTAATGCAACTCTGTATCGTTGGTAAGAACTACCTGCTAATGAAAACCCAATTTTCTAGGTACTTTGTTTTGGTAAAATTCCTAAGATGTGATGCATTAGTGAGCAAAAACTTATGTAATGTATACTAATGCTACTTAGATACTGGACTCCTTTCTGCTAATAGCGCTTCTTATGACTACATTTAAATCACTTATGGCAGATTGGTGCTCTTTACATGTTAATAGTGGTGGAGATGATTTAACAATCAAAGAAGGAAAGCGAAATGTTGTCTATGAAGGAGATGGCGCAGTGGAAGGTGGTGCATCACTATATTTCAGAAGTAGCAGTTACTGGGGATTTAGTAGCACTGGAGACTTCATGGACGACAACAATCACCAAAATACACGTTTTGTTGAAACTGTGGAGTCTACAAGCATCTCTGCATTGTATAGTACCGCGCGGCTTTCTCCTCTTACGCTTACTTATTTCCATTCTTGCTTGGAAAACGGGAGTTACGAAGTCGGCCTGCACTTTGCAGAAATACAATTCACAAATGACAGCACTTATCAGAGTCTTGGAAGGCGGATATTTGATATCTATATTCAGGTAATGTTATAATTAATGGAAATGTGCTACATGTTAATGCTATTTTTTATCATGAAACTTACTTGAGTTACCTCTTCTGACTCAGGGGAATTTAGTTGAGAAGGATTTCAATATTAAAGATCTGGCTCTTGGGGCTCAAGTGCCTTTGGCAAGAAGATATAATGCCAGCGTGACAAATAATATATTGGAGATCCGCTTTTACTGGGCTGGTAGAGGTACTACACGCATTCCTCGGAGAGGAGTTTATGGTCCGCTTGTATCAGCTATTTCAGTTAATCCGAGTAAGTGTTTTGTTTCAGTTCTTCCTCTCTTCTTCCATTTTTCTACCTGTCCACATTGACTAATTCGTATCAACTTCTACACGTGCGCACACACGTGCGCACACACGGTAGACGATCCCATTACCCATAAACATATTTTGAAGCATATCGCCCGTGGTTTGCTAAACAAAGTGACGTCCTATATGATGAGTGGATGTCATGTTTACACTTGACGTAAGCTAACAAAAGAAAACTTTCTTTGTTCATCTATCTGTTTGTGTTGTGAGTCTGTTGTTTAGTACAATGAAATTGAAGCAGGGTTAAATCATTTTTCCCTAGCTTTTACCAGTTCGTGCCAATGAGGAACAACTTCAGTAAAAAAGGTTTAAAGCATCTTTAATGATATGTTTCTATCATATTTATGTTTCTAGCATAACTTTCCAGCTTTCCTTTTTTGCAGATCTTAGATCTTGTTCAACTGGTGAGAAGAAGAATGTGACTCTGTACATTGTTGTTGGAGTTCTGGCAATCTTCGGTATATTGTCGATAGCCATCATCCTTTGGTGGAAGGGTTGTTTAAAAGGCAGAAAAAAGTCAGGAAAAGGTGAGAGCTGGATAATAAATAAAGAAAGGGTTGTTGGGTGGGTGGAGGGAATATACTCACTAGACGGGGCTTTTTTTCATTGTAACTTCCAATTCCAAGCTGTATGCTTCTACGTGACACGGACTTTGTACGAGTCTCAGGGCTGGATACATGTCGGAAGTTTGTACTAGTGTCAGGGCTGGATACATGTCCAAGTGTTAGATCTGTCTAATTTTTAAAACACAAGACTCAGGGGCATGACAAAATATCCATATCTGTTATTAGTTTTTAGGTGTTTCTAAGGTAAAATGGTGCTTTCTGTGACGGACGTGGTCTTAATTGAGAACTTGTCTCAGCTTAAAGCCAAACGAATTAAAAGAAACATTATAATATAGTGTTAAAATAGACCATATCCTATGAGATATGTCGGACACATATCCCGTACCCATGTCCAAGTGTCGACTGTCCGACGGGTACTTCGCACATTCTGAAGAGTCCATGTATCATAGGTTTGCTTTGATACTGAGAGTTCAGAGTACTGTCTTATCTACGTATTCATTGAACTTCTGCTACTGGTCCCATAAAAGTTCATATTGGTCTGAGCAGTTTTATCTATATGGATTGATGTCGCAGTTGTGCAAAACTTGCCAAAATTGCATATTGAGTGTGAGGCCTGAATAGAATTTGAACTTCGACATGGAAATATTTATGGATTTTCATAACTGATTTGTTACATGATATACCACTTAACATTTATCGAATCCGTTGTTACGAAAAGTTGTCCCAGAGTTGTGTTAGGGAAAATGCTACAGAAGCGGATTTTGGTAATTTTTTATTTTGTTTTGACAGTTGGATGAGATTATACACTTAACAAGTTAAAGCATCATGTGCTCATGCTCTATATCTATTTGGACAGAATTTGAAGGACTAGAGTTGCAAACAGTTTCTTTTACCCTAAGGCAAATAAAAGCTGCTACTAACAACTTTGATCCTACAAACAAGCTTGGAGAAGGTGGTTTTGGTCCTGTCTACAAGGTTTAATAGCTCAATCTATTACTGTCTATTTTGACTTAATAGTCTATGTCATTTCTAAACAGAAGTTTTGCAGGGTCAATTGTCTGATGGTACTGTAGTGGCAGTGAAGCAACTGTCCTCGAGGTCAAGACAAGGAAATCGTGAATTTTTGAATGAGATTGGCATGATATCTTGTTTGCAACACCCAAATCTTGTTAAGCTTCATGGATGCTGTATCGAGGGGGACCAATTATTGCTGGTATATGAGTACATGGAAAATAATAGCCTTGCCAATGCTTTGTTTGGTAGGTTGTGTGATTCGATTATTTGGTTATGAAATCTTTTCCTTCAAAATTGTCAAATCATACTTATGAGAGTCATCTACATGGCTATTTCTGGGTATTGGATTATTTCTAGGTTCGAAGAACAGTCAATTGATACTGGATTGGCCGACCAGGGTAAAGATTTGTATCGGAATTGCTAGAGGTTTATCTTTTCTCCATGAAGAATCAACACTTAGAATTGTTCACAGAGATATTAAAGCCACTAATGTGCTGCTTGATAAAGATTTGCTTCCTAAGATTTCTGACTTTGGATTGGCTAGACTAAATGAAGATGAGAAAACACACATTAGCACTCGAGTTGCTGGAACAATGTAAGTTAACCTTACCCTTGTGGATAGTAGTGAAGTCTCTCACTCTCTCTTCTAGCGTGCCCCTTTGACATAGTCAAATGACCATGTTGCTAGAATAAGCTGGTAACTTGAACTATGTCCTTCTTTCTATTTGATTTGTAGTGGATATATGGCACCCGAATATGCTCTGTGGGGTTATTTGAGCGACAAGGCAGATGTTTACAGTTTCGGAGTTGTGGCTCTGGAAATTGTTAGTGGGAAGAATAACAACAATTACATGCCAAGTAACAATTGCGTCTGTCTTTTAGATTGGGTACTCCAAAACCTCTTGCTTGATTTTTATTTCCCAATATCCGTGCTTATTTTGTGAATCGTCTGTCATAAACGTTTTTCTGCTGAGGGTCAACATCCTTACATCTTGTTTCTTTTCTTGTAAAGTTCAAAAGTAAGAGAAGTTTATATTGCAGGCCTGTCACTTGCAACTAAGCGGAGAACTAAAGGAGCTCATTGATGAGAGGATGGGGTCTGAAGTAAACAAAGAAGAAGCAGAACGGATGGTGAGGGTTGCGCTCTGGTGCACGAAGGCATCTCCATCACTTAGGCCCCTAATGTCTGAGGTAGTGAGCATGCTTGAAGGAGAGATACCTGTACCAGACGTAATCCCCGAACCCAGTAACTACACCGATGATCTGAGATTCAAAGCCATAAGAGACTTTCACCGAGAAAAGCAGAGTCAGACTTCCAGTGGAGGGCAAACGCAGAACACGACAACAATCCAAAGTGATGTGCACTCTTCCTCTACATTCACGGGACAATCTACGTGAGATTTATCTGGGCAAAATCACAGTTGCAATGGCCTAGATAAGAGCGTAAAGTTGTACTCAGTTTGATTCTGTTCAATAAGGTTGCCATATATACGTTGTAAATTTTGAGGGCAGGCAGATCTAGTCCAACAATATCATTCTATCCCCTCCCCTCCATGTGAGATTTTGTTAGACTGGAAATTTTGATAGAAGCGTTTGTATAGTAATGTTGTTTGAAATTTCTGAAGATGTCCGGGAACATTTATGTCATATTGCCCAGTCCCATGTTTACTAGTTTTTGCATTGAAAATCTACCCATCTGTTTCATGATGTTTGTGCAGTAGGGGGACAGTGTTATGAGACCTGACCAGGAAATGCAATTAGAGAGGAAATGGGTGTGTTCTGAGAAATCCCTCGTGATTTCTGCAGCTATTAGTTGTCTAGCATTTAGGGTTTAGGTTAGGGTTTTGGTTTAGGTTTAGGAACAAAATGGGTTCTTAAATAGCAAATTATTGCATGTACTTTATAAAGAAAAAGTGATGGATCGGAAGGACTTCTTTGGATTTTTTCATTTGACTTTTTGCGATAGATGCGATATAAACGGAGCTTTAATCTATCTTGTCTTACGAAATATTACTTATTTTATGTTTATATTTGTTTTCGGATCAGCGATTTACATTTACAAAAATCTATCCTAATGATTTCACGAAAAATCAATGAAAAGAATTAATTGAAACATATAGAGTAAAAATTAAGAGTACTTAGACTTTGTTCAAAACTTAGAGGCACAAGGAAATTAAGTTTCGTTTTATGTTATTTTAATTTTTCATTTCAGCTTTCACATTCGCTTGAATTGATCTTACTATTTGTAGCAACTTGTCTAGACCGAAAGGTCCGTTCTAGCCATGATTTCTAATTAACAAAAGTTGCTTAAAGTCTCGATCATGTGTTTATAATATAGATAGATAGATGTCAATAGCAGCGAGGTGGGAACTGGTACAACATAAGTGAATTCACACGTTGAACTTGGTCCATGCAGTAATATTCTGAATAAAGCCAAAGATTCATGTCTGTTAGACTGTTACCTCTCATGGCGACATGTACATGTAGTCCAGCTGGTGAGGATGTAAGCTGGTCAAACCTTTTACTTTGCTCATTGCATCAGGCAAGAGCCAGTTATTATTCATTAATTAACGGTACCATTATGACAACTGTTAGAGCCTGTTCTTCCACCTGAAAGTATGTTCCCAAAGAAGAGGAGCTCCACCAGGCTGGTTTCAATTGTCATTTATCATGCTCATTCACGCATAGGGTGGAGTGATTCCAATTCTCGACCCAAGTTGACGGACCTCACAGCCACTACTTTACCGCCGTGCATCACATTCGGCCACCTACAATTACAACCCTCTGCACGAACTCGACTACCAACCGACCGAAATTGCAGATAAAAGTGTTGCCTACTGGTGGGTCGGTTGTCTGAGAGGCGTCGGCGTTTGGATGTTCTTGTTGTTCTCACGCCGGTGGTCGAGGTGGAGTTCTCCCAGGTTCCTCATGATGTTGGGGAAAGTGGCGTAGGGAGATGGTGATGGTGGCGATTGAGGTGGTGGCACTGGGTGGGTGGCGGCGTGTGGTCGCAGCAGTATTCGGAACATCGCGGAGGTGAGTAGGGGAAATGTTTTGGCGGTGATGTTCCGGTGGCGGCCTGACAGTGGTGGCGGAAGTTGGTTGGGGTGGGGCGGGGGGATGGAGAATTGGTGGCAGCGGCTTGCTCTAGCCAGGTCTTCTACCGGGGCAGATGTGTTTGTGCGGAGAGAGCAAGATATTGGTAAAAGTTTAAATCTTTAGATTTCATAAGGTTAGGTAGATGAAAAACTGAAGGTGTAAATGCAAGAAAATATCAAACAATATATTCATGTAATTGATAGTATTTTAGAAATCTCATGTAACTGAGTGTAATAATCTCAAATCTCGTTCAAATTGAGTGTAATTAACCCTTGTCTTTATACTGGAAATTTAGGCAATGGATGACCCTTCTATTTAGACTCTGGTTTGAACACTACTTAGATACACAACTAGATAATTGATTGAATTTGATTTTCAATAATCAACATAATCAAAGTAGGAAAAGTCCATGGTATTATTGAAGAGTAAAACCACATGATATTATTAACATTATTTTAATGCTAATCATCAAGAATGGATGTAATTGGTTGACCTTGTCCATCCAATTTCAAAGTGGCAAAATGTCCTTGTAGATGACATATCTCCCTACAATTCTTCAGCTGAAGTATGACCACTATTTCTCCTCAAAATAGGAGAGGTCAAAGTATCTCGTTTTTGCCTTTTGGCTTGGTTTTTTTTTTTTTTTTGGGGGGGGGTGTTATGATGGATCAATCATGGTAGGTCCAATCAAATTTAAATTGCTCCTGTATGTGAAATGGAAAGATCAACCATGATTTTGCTTTTTCACACAACGAAGGATGACTGATTCCTGCATGAGTTTGTCATCAAAAGCATATAGCTTTGCATGAATGTCTATAAGCTCAAGAAAGTAAAAAGAGATGGAAACAGTACTGCATATGACAAAAATTATATCAACTCTCATGCTCATCTTGTCTATCCTACTATGCTTTGAAGCAAGTGGCATTGGAGCACAGACTGGGAGTCTTCCTGTGGAGGAAGGTAAGGCTTCTTTCATGAACTTCATTCATTTGTTTTTCTGCTGTGAATTTGCGAGTAGATCAAACAACTTTAGAAAGTATAAAAGCACTAGGCCTATCAAAACAGTTAATTGGTTGTAATCCAGTTGTAGGACTGGAAAAGAATCGATTCCAGCCATTATCCTCTGTTAAGTATCCTGTGGCAACTGAGACCGAATCGTTTTTCCTTGTCTGCTCCTTGTATATATTTCTTCACCTTATAGATTTTGCCCCCCCCCTAAAAAGCTGCAGCTTCTTACTTAAGTTCAAAATTACCACAATGAATTATGAGGATTCAGTTATGACTTTCTTGCAAGGCCTTTTTATATTCTGCAACCACTTTGTTAAATTAACCACAGTTCTGATATTCTGCTTGATAGATGGTAAAGCTATAGGAAATGGAAGGAGGGATGAGATGTTTTCTTTGATGAACTGTCCTGCCAAGCAAATGAACTCTACATGAATTGACTGTATTCATCTATTTTGTTACTCTCGCTTATTCTAAATGTCATGTCGAAATTGAACAGCAACATGTCCCTTCCAAGCTTGTCTAATGCTCCAAGATTATATACTTGACTACCAATCTCCTCAACTTTGGTCTTATTTGATTGTCATTCAACAGCACAATAGATGAATACGTTATTCTATCCAACAAATCTCAAAAAAATAGTATGAGTTTGATGTGTGCAGTGAATGATCTCAAGGAAATAGCTCAACAGTTGGGCAAAAGTGACTGGGATTTCAATCTGAATCCTTGTGATGGGAACTCGAACTGGAGTACACCAAAGAGGAATGACCTGCCATCTTATACAACACTGTCAACTGCAATTGCTCTAACCCTGATGGTGTGTGTCATGTCACGGGCATGTATACTTCTTTCAACTCTATAAACTCTCCTGTTCTCATTACCTATAATCTGACACGTTGCTATATATCCACTGAAATTTGAGATGATATTGCAGAAAATGGAGAATGCTTAATCATTATGAATTATGACAACAATATTTACTTTTTTTGTATGATATGGTTTGTTGTGTTTTTGGTTAACTTTTAGTCTATTACCAGAGACAAGTTCTTAAACGGTTACGTTAGCACTTGTACTTTGAAAGGAACCAAATACTTTAGGTTTCCTGAAATTACTATAGGATGTTATTGTCTTTCTCATGGTTGGCTATGCAGAGGACCTAACTGCTTGGCAAGCTGCATAGCCAAAGATAAGATGCTGGTGTTGTCTATCAAGGATTTTCACTTATGATGGTTCTATTCCTGTGTTTTCTATTTAATAGTTGACGTTTATATGGAGGCAATAGAATTACTCATCATTAATGATTGTAAACTTAAAACTTGCTCTTATGTTGGACTTTTCTCTGGCTAAAATAGATTTCTCAAAGGGCAGGATCTTGCTGGTACGCTTCCACCATCACTGGTGAAATTACCTTTTATCACAATAATGTAAGGGTTTCCGAATACATTTAGGTTGGAATTTTATATTTTCATTAGCATAACATTGCTATCTATATGTTTGCAGTGATCTAAGTCGCAACTACCTCAATGGTACAATACCCTCCGAGTGGGCTTCTACTAAATTGGAATATCCGTGAGTTGTTCCTGCAAATTACATTGAAAGTAGTCAAAGCTCTCAACCCCCTAAATTTGTTACTTAACAAGGTGAAACTGCGGCAGGTCTGTCATTGTGAATCGCTTGTCAGGACCAATCCCTGAGCACTTGGGAAACATAACCAGTCTCATATATATGTATGTCTTACATCTCTCTCTCTCCCTCCCCCCTCCTCTCGCTCTTTCTCTACACACAAACATGTGTCAGCACACACGTAATGGTCTTCAAAGAGAAGAAATACCATGGAGTTCTATTTATTTGAATAATTTATTACCTTAAAAGGGATTTAAATTTTCAGGAGTTCTGAGAACAACCTGTTTAATGGGACTGTTCCAGCTGAGCTCGGCAGACTGGTCAATTTAGAGAATCTGTGAGGCCTTTCTCTTCCACATGTTTATTTGTCTAATAACATTCTTAATTATTTAGGAGTTGATACCAAATAAGTTTATTCAGTGGCTTGTTCCCGCCCTCCCCGTCTTCCTTCTATTTCTCATTGTAGCATTTTTACTGCCAACAATCTCACTGGAGGGTTGCCATTGGAGCTCAATAACCTAACCAGGTTGACAGAACTGTAAGTAAAATTGTGACCCTTTTGTAAATTACAAAAATAAGCTTTTTAATATGATCTTTTCTTTTTTTGCTCGACTTGTCTTTTTCCTTGCACTTTCCCACGTAATTAATACGTGGAGTCAGTGCAGTAGGCTAAGCAGCAACAACTTCACTGGGAAAATGCCTAGTTTTGAGAACTGGAAACAACTACAGAAATTGTAAGTTACTTTGCTTTGACTACTCATTAACAGTTTCGAAGAGTAATATTTTCCTGCTCAGATTTTGTTTGCATGATATCTGTCACCAACAGAGAGATCCAGGGTAGTGGTTTTGAAGGTCCCATACATTCTAGCATTTCCCTCTTGAGCAATTTAAATGAATTGTAATTTATGCTTTTTAATGTCTTGTTAAGTTGCTGGATTTATTTCTTCTTTTTATGCCAAGAAAAAGTTGCGTGATTTTGGTCGGGTTATCGGTTCTTGTCCCAATAAGATCAATACTGTGGTGAAAGACGTTTGTGTAACTGAGCTCTGTTTGCAGAAGGATTAGTGACTTATCTGGAGAAGGTTCAGAATTTCCAGTGCTAAGTAACATGATTGGAATGAGCAAGTTGTGAGTCATAGACATGATTGCAGACAAATACTAAGTTCAAAGTTTATTAACTCTATTCTCCAGTCATAATGTTTGGCAACTTTGGTCTATGTTGCAGGATGCTGAGGAGCTGTAATATATCTGACAAGATCCCTGATTATATAGCAGATATGACGGCATTGAATACATTGTAACTCTACCAATTCCAGTTTCATTTTCTTAAGATTTTCACGAGTTCCATTTCTGCATTACATAGTAACGCACTGTTGGCCGATTTGAAATATATGATCTCGTTAAGGACTTTGAAATTTGGCAGTGAATATTTTGTAGAGTCTTGACTGTCTATTCTTTCGTTTTCTTTTATTTTTCTTCTTTTTTTTTGTTTTGTTTTTGGGCATTTTTAGGTATAAATGCAGCTTTATTCTTCAGCACTGTTCCTAACATTTACATTTTACTTATGAACAGAGACCTTAGCTTTAACAAGTTGGAAGAAGATATTCCGAATCTTGAAGGTCTAGGATTGCTGACGATCTTGTATGCTCTTGAAATTCAGTACACAATGCTATTTAATTTCTATTGCATATGTTGCCTTTTCTCACTGTTCCTTGTATGAGGGCCAAAGATTCTTAATCTGAGAGCTTTCGTAATTTATCAGATCCTTATGAATTTCAAACCTAAGATCATCTTCTTTACCTCGTTTCAGTTTGCATTGTGTTTGGGATTTTAAATACATGATAATTTTACCATAGGCGAATCTGATGTTTTATGTTTTAGTATCTGACTGGCAACTCCCTGATAGGGCCTATTCCGGATTGGATCAAGGGCAGAGATACCAGATAGTATGTTTTTAATCCTATATTTGAGACTGCTCTTCAGTAAGTTGGTGCTCATGCTTCTAATATTAGGGATTATGGTTGTACATGCATGCCAACAAATCTAGTAATGAGCGCGCGAACATGAATTACGCTTTTGGATGTCAAGAAACTGAATGTTATGTTGAAGATGGTCACTATTTTTTCCAAATTCAATTGTGCAATACTTGTGATTCTTGGGCAACAGCAGTTTATAGCGCTGTGTATGAGGCAATATTATTACAATAATCTGATTCTCTGGACTGTGGTAAGTGCTTATACACAACCAATTTTGTCTATGGTGGGTTGTGAGTGAAGTAGGGTTGAAGTTTCAGTTGGCTATTTGAACTGCACCATGGTAGTTTCAGACAGAAGGGGTTCACAAGCTAAGGCTGAAACGGATACTATAACACCCCAAAACCTCATTTGTTATGATGAGAGTTTGGAAGTATGCGTACAAGACTCTGCAAGGACCTCGAGAGTACCTACCTGGGTAGCCCTTTTCCAGGAGGCACTGCCCTTTGGTAGGGCATGATTGGACCCTAACAAATGATGATCTTTGTTTATTCTGTGGCCCTGCTTGGTTCTTGTTGTTTTCCTTGCTTTTCCATCCTGAACGAAGTAGTGTTCTTCCTCCTACCTTATCTTGACGCTCAGCCCTCAAGTCAAATGCTTCTCTTTCTGGCAGTGGCTCACTCTTCATAAACCTTTCCTGGAAGTACACTGCAAGATACAGACTGTAAAAACTGCCTGGTAGGGGTATGGATGCTTGCTGGTGCCAAAGGCCCCAACGCATATAAACTTTTTCTATCTGTAGTATGTACAAATGCCTCAAATATCACTTTTCTTCCACACTTATCCATTTGCATTTCTAATTTCGCAAAAGTCATGTGATGTTCTTCAGAATTGTTCTCTACAAAGTGTGATTAAACTTGTATGCTTGTATGCAGCGGAATAGATCTTTCTTACAACAATTTCCTCGGAAAGCTCTATCCCATCTACTTGTCGAGAAACCTTGTAAGCCCATTGTGCATCACGTACTCTTCTATCTTCATTTGAGTTTAAGCTCAACTGAAAGTTCCTTTCTGTGGTTTCATCAGAAATTTGTACAGAAGCTTTTCTGGAGGGAACAGCATGTAAGATAAAATCATGTTTTAGTAACAATAAACTGATCAAAAGCTTAGTCCAATTTTGCTGCAGAGGTGTTTTGCTTATCCTTTCTCTGTATGATTTAATCCAGAGAACTTGGTAGATGCCTGGGGAGCTTTCCTTGTTCAAAGGGTAAGCACAAAACATTTAATATTAGGCACAAACTTATGGTGATTTTATGTCATCAAATTATCTAGCCTATTCCTTATCTATTTTCCTCAACTATGCAGCATAGACTTGGCCTCACCTTTAAATTGACAATGAAAAAGAACAAATGTACATAGCTTTTTATAGTCTCTATATCTCTCTCCCTCCCCCTGAAACGAGACCTAGAAGTGTTTTTATCTCCAATGGTGAACACAATTTATATAAAGATTACTTGGCATATCAAACGAAGAGGAGAACAATATGCTGGCCAAGATTTAAGCATTTAACTTGGAATCCTGTTACCAAAGAAGTGAAATGGACTCTTTAGTAGGGACGACGTAACGCGTATTGAGTTTGATGGGTGTTTTGGATTGCAAATATTCCATAGCAAAGGGCTTCCCCTTCTCTTTTTCTACCACTTTTGGTGTTAATCAACAATTCATATGTGTTTCTTTGCGTAGATCGGTATGCATTGCACATTAATTGCGGTGGAAGGAGGACTACCATTGGAAACACAATATATGAAGCTGATCAAGACACGGCAGGTTCAGCAAGATTTGTTCCTTCGAGAACAAACTGGGGAACTAGTAGCACCGGAGACTTTTGGGGCCGTAATGCAACATTAGATTACTACACAGCAAACAACATATCTGTTCTAAGGATGAACAACTCTGAATTGTACACAACAGCTCAGCTTTCCCCTTTATCTCTCACTTATTATGCCCGTTGCCTAGCAAATGGAAACTATACTGTCACACTTCACTTTGCCGAGATAATTTTCAGAGACAATCGATCTTATCAGAGCCTTGGAAGACGAGTCTTTGATGTTTATATACAGGTTGCTTAAAACGTTATCTAGTACATTTTTAGTACGTATTATTACCTCCGTCCATACAAAAGAGATGCTTTTGACATCCTTAGTGTTTAGAAGATTAGAAATATCTATTTGAATTGATTTGAGAAGTCAAAAGAATTCAAAACTTAACCTTTTTTGGGAGGAAAGGAGTAGACATCTCTATGATTGTAATGCAATAGTTTTTGGCAGGCTGAACGGATGCTGACGGACTTTGATATCGAAAATGAAGCACAGGGGGTTGATAAGGCCGTGAAACAAATATTTAAAGCAGTTGTGAGTGATACAATCCTAGAAATCCGCTTTCAGCAAGCTGGGAAAGGGAGAACTGTTGTCCCGATTTGAGGATTTATGGCCCTCTGATATCTGCTATTTCCATAGAATCTGGTTCGTCGTTCTCTTTTTACTGTATATATCAGTACTTCCTGGCATCTGTTTGAGATTATTTCGGGTTTCTGTCCTTTTGATCCAAGTTGAATAGTTCGATATAATCTTATGGGAATGCCAGATATGACATTGCTCGGATCATTAAAAAAAAGACTGCAAGTACTACAATCATTTGACATGTTAGTGCGTCTATTTTGCTGTTGTGTAGATTTCAAGCCTCCTGACAAAATAAAAAGAAGATAATAATTGCTGTTGGAGTTTCGACTTCAGCGTTATGCCTCATTCTCACACTTATTGGCATTGCTTGGTGGAGTGGATATTTAGGAGGCAGAAGATCAAGGGAACAAGGTTTTGTAATTTTACCTTATCAATTCAGTTTGATTTGCAAGGAAGTACCAAACTTTTATATCTGCGGGAACTTGAATTGCAGTATGATGTATAGTGACCATTCTTGGTGGTACTTCATATACCATATTTGAACTACTATAAACTCATCTTATAGTGCGACTGCAATTCAATTCTCTCATTGTCAAGTAGACCACCGTCTCAGGGACTTCACTATTTCCTAGTTCTCTTAATCAGAAGAAATTACTTTAGAGAGAGAGCAAGACAAGGGACAGATGAAGATGCGGTTCGCTGCTTCATGAACTGTAATAAGCACTTCATAAGCTTAACTTGTTCTTCTACAGATCTGAGAGGATTAGATTTGCCGACTGGCTTTTTCACATATTGGCAGATTAAAGCTGCTACAAACAACTTCGACGCTGCAAATAAGCTTGGGGAAGGTTGTTTTGGTTCTGTCTACAAGGTAGTTTTTGCACTTAATTTCTGTTCATGTGATTTTAAAATTTGGTGAAAAGACACCAGCAATAAATGGTTACTTAAGACCTACACTTCTGTTTCAATGATAGGGTCTATTATTAGATGGCACAGTAATTGCTGTCAAGCAACTTTCTTCCAAATCAAAGCAAGGAAGTCGCGAGTTTGTGAATGAAATCGGCATGATTTCTGGTTTACAGCACCCAAATCTTGTAAGGTTGTATGGGTGCTATATAGAAGGCAAGCACTTACTGTTGGTGTATGAGTACATGGAGAACAACAGCCTCGCCCATGCTCTATTCAGTAAGTCCATGTTTAAGTGATTAAATACATTACCTTAATCAAATTTATTAAGAATGAGCACAACAAAATGACAATTACCCACAAACTGTTAACCTGTACATTTCTTGTTAGATTTAAAAAGATCTGGTTGTGCTACATTTGAAAATATCAGGTCCAGAGGGATCGCCTTCATACTTGGATTGGCCTACCAGACAAAGAATTTGTATCGGCATAGCAAAAGGATTGGTGTATCTGCATGAGGAATCTCCTCTGAAAATTGTTCATAGAGACATCAAAGCTACCAATGTACTGCTTGATAGTGACCTTAATGCAAAGATATCCAGACTTTGGTTTGGCCAAGCTTGATGAAGAGGAAAATACCCACATTAGCACTAGAGTTGCTGGAACAATGTAAGCTTTCATTTTCTTCCTTCTCCGAGTAGATTCTTGAATCTTGTTGCTTAATTACAAGTTGCTCATTCAAAAAAAAAAAAGACTAAAATGGGGTTACTTTGGCTTTGTGAAACCATTGCTACAGAGGTTATATGGCACCAGAATATGCACTGTGGGGTTACTTAACCTTCAAAGCAGACGTCTACAGTTTTGGGGTGGTTGCACTGGAGATAGTTGCTGGAAAGAACAACATGAAATATCGTCCCCCGGTGAGGAGTATGTTTGTCTTCTCGACTGGGTAAGAGCGCCTGCTTTCTGGCATTTGTTTTTTATTAAAGCCCATGAAAGTTGTTAATTTAGAGCTATCCATTACCATTATTGTGGTCAATGTCTGATACTGTTGTGGAGGTTAGCATGTTTCATGTTTTATTTTATTTCAGGCTTTTGTTCTACAACGGAAAGGAAGTTTGATGGAGCTAATGGATCCAAGACTGGGTTCAAATTTCGACCAAAAGGAGGCAATGGGAATGGTCAAGATTGCTCTGCTATGCACTAATCCGTCTCCCGCGCTTAGGCCTACAATGTCTGCAGTAGTGGGCATGCTTCAAGGTCATATCAGTTTCAGGAAGCAAACATGGATCCTAGTATTTATGGTGATGACTTGATGTTTCAATCCCTGAGAGACAAATATAACGAGATGCGACCTGAGAACTTTAGTGAAGCTGAAAGCCTTGTTCATTCATCTGTTGCGATACCCATCGACTCTTCCTCTGCATCTGCCCAGTTTACTTCCTCCACACTTGCAGGATCTGTACAAAGTAGATCTTCATTTTCCATAACAAAATAATGTTGACAGCGTTCCCTGCCAACCGAGGTACTTTAATGTTGGTTAGTTGTCGATTAAGGTAAGTCGAAGCTTAGGACTCTTCGACATGTTGTTCCTGCTTGTTTGAAGCAAAATCGTGAGTTGGTTTTTCTTTGAATGTTGCACAGTATGAGCTCAAATGCCTTTCATTCAAACTAAGAAACATTGTATGATATTTACATTTTCCTGGGGAAACTTTCTCACAGGTCGATCAAGCAGCTAAACCTTGTACTTCTTGTTGTATATGAGGTAGACACTCTGATCATTGGGCCTATAACTGGAGCTGTTCTTCCCACTCACAACTTCGAGGGTGGCAGCTCGACGGGTGTAAACATCTGCTTTATTTGCTAAATGACCTCGCATGGCACACTCAGGGGCCATTTATTCCCTGCAAAGTATTCCATGATGAATAGAGAAGTTCTGCCATCAACTGGGTTACGTTTTTCTTCTCCCCTTCAGGAAAAGAAAAACGTAATAAGATATCTATGCATTCCCTGAAAAGTTCTGCCATCAACTGAATAGAAAAGTAATCCAGTGATAACATTTTTCTTTTCCCCTTCAGGAAGCTTAGCATAACCCAAATAAGATATCTATGCATCGAGATCCTTGTCTAGGAGAGATTTGCTGGCTTTAGGCCCTTGGCCAACAATCAATCCAAGACTGTTGTTTACTAGGATGAGTTCACCAAATGGAAGAACTATCAAAGCGGTGGCAGATTTAGGAAGTCAAACCGGGGGGCCAAAAGTCATAAAAAAAAATTGACGGCTAATATAAAATAATTCTCGTCACGATTGAATACGTTAAATAAAAAATAGATTGATCAATTTGACTAATAATCATATAATTTCAGTATTCATTGTGATTTATTTAACTTGATAAATTAGTCAACAACAAATTACTAATTTTGCATGAAAGAAACTATAGTCATATAAGTTAACATACTATAAGAATTTAAACTAAAAAAAAAACTAATCTTGATCTGTTAGTATTTCCTTTATAATATAGAGATTTAGAATTTGGAAGAATGAAGATGAATAAGGGAACGAGAAAGATTAAGAATACGACGGCTAGTGACACAAAAAGTAAAAAAAATATAACAAAATGAAACTAATACATTAATTTATAATATGGTGGCATTTTAGTAAGTACTTTAAACATAATTACCCTTTATTTAAAACAACTAAAAAACATTTCTCAAACTTTGTACTCCGGTTCAGACTTGTACTCCGCCCCTGTATCAAAGGACTCGATTGTGATCTGCTGTCTTCCTTTCACAAAGGTTTCATAGCCTATTTCATCTATGGTCATCGGAGCACGAGCAAGAGTTATCACAAATGCAATCTAAAGAAACCATTCGGTTTTCAAGTACGTGTGTCGTCCATCATATGGTGGGCTCGAAATTACGATAACTTT
The DNA here is from genome assembly GCA_033070095.1 of Escallonia herrerae. Lineage (NCBI taxonomy): Eukaryota > Viridiplantae > Streptophyta > Magnoliopsida > Escalloniales > Escalloniaceae > Escallonia > Escallonia herrerae. The sequence goes on along the minus strand of JAVXUP010002380.1, from coordinate 113,809 downwards.
CTTGAATGTCCTGAAACGAAAAGATGAAAATCATATATTGGATAATAAAGATCGAAGAACTATATTGCTGCTGCATCAGCGCATTGATGTTCCTTCCCCTTCATCTTCATCCATGAAGGCTTTATTACAAGAAACAAGATTCACGCTGGGCATTATAAAGCATATTCCAGGCACACAAGGTATAGACTTGCGCATTCAAATAATGCACTTTATATTGCCATTTGATAATATTGACAAGAATTCCATGGATGCAAACTGAAGCCCGCTATGCTGAAAATCATGACGGTCTAGACCAAAACTTGGGTGCCCCGAAAAAAAAAACCTATAGACCGATTGAAAAAGAAGGTCCCGGAAATAGTTTAGGCACAAAAAAATGAGAAAAAGCCCAATAAGTTGAAAACTTTGGATAAAAGGCGGTCTACGAAACACCTGGAGCACAAAAAAGAAAGGAAAAAAAGAAAGTTTGTCGCGTTGAATACCTTGAAAAAGACGGTCTAAGCAAAGATTTCGGGTGCTAAAAAAAAAAGAAACAACAACAAGAACAACAGATTCCACTAGGTTAAATATCTAAAAAAGTCAGTCTAGGCAAAAGTTAAGAAGCAAAATAATAATAATAATAATAAAATAATCGCGCTAGGCTGAATACCTTGAGAGAGCCGGTCCAGGAAAAAGTTAGAATGATATAACAACAAAAAAAGAAGGAACATTAGACTACGTGATGTCTTGATCCTTCAAGTACGTAGAGAGTTTAGACAAGATATCCAAGTTTGATTACAACTAAAGAAAATCTTTTCAAAAATGAAAAAAATAAAAATAAATAATAAGTTGAACTACGCGATGATTTTGTCCTTCAGGTACGTGGGGACCAAATATCCAAATTTAGTCACAATAACAGAAAAAATTCTTCTAAACAAACAGAGGAGAGAACAATACTTGTTCGCAGGTACGTGGGGACCAAATATCCAAATTTAGTCACAATACTTGATTGAATTGCTAAAACAATCCACTGAACTCCGAGATGGTAAAACTTTGGATACCCTTGGTCTGCAAGATTACAAACATTTGGTCCTCGATTGAGCTTAAAGAGAGCCCTGGCAGTCAAGTTCGTTTGCACGCAGCAAAGTAAAAACCCAAGCTTTGATTTATAAGAAGTGCCTAAACCCAAGCTTTGATTGAAATTAATGTCTTAGGAGACTTATAAACAAGAATGAAACAAAGGGGAAACCAAAAAAAAAAAATTCATGACTGCATTATGAAATCGTGATTTGAGCCTTTCGCAAATTTAAAACGCTCAATTCATAGGGACATTTGTTCGCAGCTAAATTTTGATTGTCAACGAGCAAATGTTATGTTTGTGGCAAGAAATAAATTTCAGAACATAGTGAAATGAAAAGAATATTATATTTTGAAGGAAAAGAGATTTTTGTTGATCTTAACTTTTATGCCAAGAGACGAGCAGAAGGAGATTCTGAAAGGATAAGAGGAGGAGAAGCAGAAGAAGAAAACTGGAAAAAAAAAAAAAGAAAATGGACGGGAGGTAGCCCAAATCTCCCGTAAGGTTGCTCAACGAACTAATAAAAAAAATATGAAACATTAGATAGAACCAAATTACGGACGTAAAGAATTTTAACAAAACAGATGCAATACAAAATTTTAAAATGACAAATATGTTTTTGTACAGAAAGAACACACAAGAGGAACAATTTAGTAATAAAATGACACATGTCATCACTGACACGTGAGATAAAATTCTAAAAAAATAAGATCATGATCTTGAGCGTATCCAACTAAGCTCACCCACATTCCAACCCATATGGTTAAATAAGTCACAGACACGTGACATGACACACTGAAGTACATAATCAACCATTTACACATTAAACAATTGTACAAAAGTTACACAGCATCATGCAATTGGTACCAAAACAAAATAGGTAACTCAAACAAAGTCACTTCTGTCAATCATGAGTTAGTTTGTGGTTGGCTTGAAGTAAAATAAAACAACCAACAAATTGATAGATACATAATTCACTAGATGACAGTAAGTTAATTCAAAATTGAACGTTGCATTCAATGTTGCAATCACATTTAATTTTATATCTTCCAACTTGTTGGAATTGCGATCTCAAACGGAGATATATTGCAATGTATTGCGAATAGCAATACATCTGCATCTCAAACTGAAAAGAACGGTTTTGTGAGGGGCCAAAACATGATCAATAAAGAAGGAACCACATAAATCACCTTCTTTGCCTCGTAACAATGGTCAAGACTGCTCTGCTATCTAGCAGTAGTCCATCTACAACGCTTCGGCTCACAATGTCTATAGAAGTGGGCATGCTTCAAGGTTATACCAGTGTTTAGGAATATTGCTATCCAGTCTTGGCTATGCAAATTTGGACCACTGCTATCTTAGCCTGGCTATGCACATTTGGACCCTTGTTATCTCAACCCCGCTCTGGATATTTGGACCCCTTATCTTAACACAGCTATGCACATTTGGACCACTGCCATCTCAAATCGGCTATGCACTTTTAGACCACTGCTATCCAACCTCCGACTATGCACTTTGGGACCACTCTTGGGTCTCCCACGACACGTCAACTTTTCAATGGTTAAAGTTTAACGTTACTGAGCCAGTCAACCTGAAGCGGAACCCTTAAAAACAATCTTGACGCAGCCTTAGCCTTCCCCAAGGGTTGGCCTCAGTCTTCCTCACTGATCTTCACACCGACGCCCGTCTCCACGACACCAGTCACCATGCCCGAGCGCTGTCTCCGAGTCACATGCTCCCGGCATGACGCCTGTCTCCTTGACACCAGTCACCGCCTCGAGCATTATCTCCGATCTACATGCCCGACTCTGCAACACCCGTTGCCGCGCCTGTGTGACGTTGCAATGTCACGTGCCCCCGCACCACACATATTTGATGCTCCCATACACTGCGTTGCTTATACATTCGCGCCCCCTGGCATCTTGTCACATTATCGTGCCCCTATGTTGGTCCGTCCTCTCGTCACACCATGCACATCTTGTCTTGGTCGTGGAACATGCTTCGACCCTCTCACCGGAGTGTGCAACATCTCGCGGTTATACTCCTCTGGGACACTATCTCTGCCAGAGAGATCCAAGTGCTCCGGTATAACGACTCATAAATTCGGAGTATTAATACCTCGGGCTTCCACAACGTTAAAACTCTCACTCGCTCAATTAATCACTTCATGACATAAGAAACTTGATTCCACAAACAATTTAGAATAAGTATCAGAGCATCTCATCCGTGCAATATCTTAATTTCTTTAAAATAAATGGTCATAAACGAAAAGTCTTAAGCTCACTACAGAGTGGCTAGACAGTGGGTCAAACGAAAAGTCTTAATTTCTTTACCCATACATGGGTCATACTAAATAAAATGATCATATATAGATCCAGCTCCTCACTGAGACTTTAAACCCATCCTTAAGTAATCTATTGGTGATCATTACCTGTAGAAGGGAATCAAATGAGAGTGAGTTTTTGAGAGCCCAGTTAGGTTAATCAATAATTTAAAATGGTACGTTGGAACGATTTTTCATTTGCAGTCAAATGACAACTTTAAAAAGGATATTAAATAAAATCAAAGCATCTCGATGTAGATACAGGGAGAGTATCAAATCAATTCCTTAAATCAATAGGCATTTCAAATAATTTCAGATACGATAAAACAGAAATAGATAACATTAAACATGAGTAGTAAAGATTAGAAAAGCCACCCCGACAATGCTCAGATACAAATATAAAGTACATACGTGTATTTATAAAACTAGTCCACTTAGGTACTAGTTGTAACCAAAATAGAACATACCAACCTTATAACACCTGTAGAACAGACCATCATTATAACACCTCAGAGTACTCTCTCATGTCAATATTAAGAACAAATACACATAATTAAACATGTTGTATAATGCTTGAATCAACAAAACATATGAGCATTAATAAGAGTTTCAAAGATCGCTTTAAGGTTCAAAGTAGGATTTCTTGGGCAATCAAAAACATTTTTATGACAAAAAATATTGGATTTTAATAAAATTCGATAATAACTCAGAATAAAATATACGATGTCAATCTAATGAAATGGGGTTTTGGAAAGAATTCCTTACCTCTGTCTAAAACTATGCTAAGCTAAACAACCTCAACCAGAAATCATTTGAAATAACCTAATTGGGCAAATCACTTATCAAAATACATTCTACACTACTCGAACAGTGTTTACTCCTACTCTCAAAATAATGTAAAATCAAATCGAGTGTAACATACGATCAAACCTAGCCAGAAAATTTGACACACTTCTCAAGGCTCAATAATAACCCAAAACATAAAAGTTGAAGAGTAGTTGTTACAGTTTCATAACGTCTACGATCATTAGAAACTAATAAGAAATGACTAAGATAAAGCAAGTCAAAGTAGGTTGATTTGCAGTGTCAAGACAGCTACTTTTGTACTGACTAGTAGCTTTCAAGCTTAATTTCAATCAAAAAATAGGAAGATTCTGATAAAATATAAAACTATAAAGTTAAAGGGGACTCGTTAAAGAATCCACAATGTCTAAAATCATCAAAAACCAATAAGAAATAAAAGAGATAGAGGAAATTGAAGTGGACTGATTCATAGTGTCAAAAACAGAAAAGTCTGCACTGACAAATAATGTAGAACTCAGTTTTGACCAAGATACAAAAAGATTATGAGAAAACCTTAAAATAAAAAAGTTGAAGAAGACTTTTCAAGAATTTCAGAATGTCTGAGATCATTAAAAATCAATGACAGATAAGGTAAATCAAAATTGGCTCACTTGAATTGACAGGCTAGGAGACTTTTTCCCTATCACTCTCACTAGGGATGGCAATTAGATCCGCACCCAGTGGATCTCCACCTCGCCCCGCCCTGCTAAAAGCAGGTTATTTTGACTTTGACTTGGTTAAGGGCAGATATGGTATTTTTTTTTAAATCCGCAGCGTGTTAGGGCGGGTATGGTATTCTGCCCAACCCGCCCCGGTATTCGACCCGCCTCGTGACCCGCACCTGCCTCGTTATACACCAGTTAATCTCTGCCGTCTATCCGCTTATATATATAGCCCAACCCTTATTCTTTCTTTCTTCCCAACATTAATTCTTTTTTTCTTCTCTTCACTTAGCCGACATAGCTACCACCGCTGCCTCCTTGGCTCGCCTTTCCTCCTCTTCCCCGCAAACTGTCAATGCCCACTTCCACCTCGACGACCACCGTCCAGCTCTCCCTCGTACCATTGGCGTCCATCTCTACCTTGGCGACAATCCACCGTTCCCCCGCACCGTCAACTTCCACAATCCACTGTTCCCCAGCACCATCGACTTCCACATCTCGGTGACCCTGTCTAGCGTAAATCTGCATATCAAGATGTCAATCTGAGATCTTTTTTTGGTTCGATACGTCCACCTACAAGACTAAACTTTGGCTTTCATCCAGTTCTCCTCTGTACAGACCATGGCCACCTCCACCTCGACAACAACAAACCATTGCTCCCCTGCACAGATGGCGTCCACCTTCACCTCGGCGATCACTGTCCACCGTCGAGGAATTAGCTTATATAATCTCGTTTCACTCCAATCCTTCGTGATTTGTCGCTTTTGTTTTGTGGTTAAATTGTTGCCTTTTAATTAGTTTTTTTTTTGGTTTTGTGAAGTGATGAATTAGTGAGAATTGTAGTGAAATGTGATGACTCAGTAATTATTCAGTGTTTTGTGAAGTGATGAATCATGAGATTTGTAGTGAAATGTGATTGATTATTTACCTGAAATGACAAACCAAACGGAGTTTTGAGTGCTCGAAGGGAAGGGAAGGGAAGGGCAGGGCAGATCGGGGCGAGGACGGGATGGGTTTTTCAATCTTTGTTAGGGTCGGTCATAGTATCGTATATAAATAACCCGGTGGCGGGGCGGGTCGGGGCGGAGTGGTGTTTTAGGGCTACCGGGGCGGGTGCGGATTTTATAAGATCCGCATCCGACCCGCTCCATTGCCATCCCTAACTCTCACTGTGTGCATGCATGCAGAATTCAAGGTAAGTGGACAGGAATTTCCCGTGTCCACTTTTCAAGTCTCAAAGCCCCAGAATTCCGTTTGCTTCCATTTATTGAATGCCTGCTTGAGGTTTTAAGCTTAAAGAACTGTGAGTTCAGTGTGGAACTTACCCAAATAGAAGCTCCTGCACTTGGCAGGTCACTTGGAATCGTCATAGCTGCCAAGGTGTACCAAGTCTGAGGGCATTTCAAAATTTGTGTACAGAGTCTCAAAAGAGTTCAATTCAGCCGCAATGCTTACTCAGCTCTGTAGTCAGCTGCATATAACGTTGTGCTGAACTCCTTGATTGTGAAATGCTCACTCAGCTAAGTTAGCAACATACCAGGTTGGCGTGCCCACACACAAAAAGGAACGGAGAACGTTATTCATGGGTAACGTGTATCTCTTTTGCTGATTGGAGTTCTTAAACTCACCGACACTATCAATTCCTGGTATATCTTTTTTTGATTAATATTGAAAAATATCCTTACTTGCACCCGTAAATACAACGCATGGGTGAAAAGATTACCTCAAAGATTCTTACTAATGCCTTATATAACTTGTCACTCACATCCTTGATGTAATTTTTTAACTCGCATAGTAGGTAATACACCTCTCAATGGCCTTCCACTAATCTCAGAGGATCCTCCTTGGTGGAATGGATTATATCCTAATTCTTCACTTATGAGGTAAATATTGTACTTTTCATTTCAAGTTCATAACCTTACGACTGGTTTTTCTTGTTTCTCATCTACTATCTTAGTTAGAAGCAGATTGTATCTCATTAATTCTTGCAACCTAGTACCGGATGAAGCTAATGAACACTCTTGGGTGGGAGGGCTGTCATGCACCAAGTGCTAATAACCAAGGGCCTTATTGCTTATTATTACTACTTTATCTTCCTCCCATTAACAAACATGCATAAGCTAATCATAGCTTAGATATCATATAAAATATTTTCTTTTAATGTAGTCAGACAAATATGTGAGTTGTGTTAATAAAACTTCCAAACAAATAGTACCTAAAGATATGAACAATAGCTAAAGATTGATAACGTCCTAGGTACACTCTTAAAATATTCTTTTTAGAAAAAAATATTCTTGAAATACGGGTACAACCTCAGGGAGCAGAGTGTAATAAAAAGAGATAGGTGGAGCCGTATATATTTTAGGGTAAACTTCAGGGGTGCATGTGTAATTTACCCTGAAACAAATAAGAAAGATAAAATAAAATTACAAAAAAACCTTGAAAAAGGAGGTCCAGTAAACAGTTAAGGAAAAAAAAACGAAAAAAATGCCCACGAAACTGAAAACTTTGAACAAAAGGCGGTATAGGAAACACATAGGGCACAAAAAAAGAGGGAAAAAAGGAACAATTAGATTTCATGATGACTTAATCCTTCGAGTACGTAGGCAGTTTAGACAAAATATTCAAGTTTGATTGCAGCCAAAGAAAATCTTTTCAAAAATTATAAAAAAAAAAAGTTGAACTACGCGATGACTTGGTCTTTCAGGTACATGGGTAGATTGGACCAAAATATCCAAATTTAGTCACAATAACCAAAAAAATTATTCTAAGAAAATAGCGAAGAGAACAATAAAACATTTTCAGAGATAACGAGTATTGAGCAAGTGCGTTGCACGTGAACGTGGTCGAAAGTAATTTTTGAAGTAATATCATTAGCTTTTTTGGGATTAAAATAATATATATAATTCAATTATATTCTTTTGTGACTTGTTTTAAAATAAATGTATATTTGATGTTCGCAATTGTAATCCGTTCAATGTTTGAAAATCTTTTTTGTAGGTTTCTAGTTTGAAGAAAAATTTGATGGTGCTGCTGAAAAGAAAAGTAAATAGGAAAATTAAACGAATGAATCTACGTCTTTATTTTTGTAATCAGTTAAATTGGTTTATGGTATACACTTAAGATTTGTAATTTTCAAAACCATGTGTATAACTAAATAGATTTTCAGTTCAAACTATTGCCAAATTTAAGCCTTATTTTTTCCCCATTTTTTGATGCATATTTTACCCTATTTTTTTTCTGCTTTTGTTTTTCCCACAGCCTTTTGTGTCTTAACTAATACTCACGTATTTCAATTTCTTTGTATTATTTTTGTTTTTCAGTTTGTCAATTGGTTAATTGTTTGCCAACTCAAAAATATAAGGAAAAAAAATCATAGTTCTCATTATCCAATATTTATTTCATTTCAATCAAATTCAAAGGGAGTAATTAAGAAATTTCTTTGTTATGTTTGCTTTCTCATTAGACTTTTCATTTCCTAATGTTTATAATTAAATTCATTCCCTAATATTCATCTATACTACTTATTAGGCCAAAACTTGATTTGGTGTAATACCTTTTTGGTATTACATAATTACTACCAACCTACAATGATGACAAGTGGCATTTTCAATTTTTTTTTAAAAATGACACAAAATAAAAATCTTAATTGATAAGTAACTATTTACAAAATATATGTTTAGTTTTTACAAGTTAAAATTTATCAGAAATATAGTTAAAAGAATTTAAAGGCCAAGTTTGATACGATAATAATATATTGTTGCTAACTTAGTTTTGGACACGTATTACTAATTTATTTTTCTGTTATTTAAAATTAATTTTACTAAATAAGACAATAAACACGTATACGTGATGTTTGATTTTATTTTGAAACAAAATTTGTACTATTAATTTTATTTTTGCACACGTATCGCGTGTGCTACGGTGACTTGTTTAATTAAACCAAATTTAATTAGAAGTCATAAATGGAGAATAAGAGTGTTATTGATGAAATTAATAGAGGACATAATCGTTCAGAAATGATTTACAATATTCGTACTTTTATTGGTACCATAGATTTGTTTCACAAAGCAAGTAAGTTTTTCCAAAAAGAAAAAAAGAAATTCATTTAGGAAAATAACAAACAAGCTTTTTACAAAATTTTAAAGTTGGACCACGAAAAGACTTTTTTTTTATAAACAAGAGAATTGCATAGATAATAATAAGCAGTTACAGAGAATGCCAGATGAACGGCATTAAGTAGAGTCTTGACACTAAATATCACGAGGAACTAAACTTAAACACCACGTAAGGACTTGATGCCTTGGGAACTAAACTTTCAAGTAAGGGCCCGATTCATCAATGAAAAAGACCACCAATAACGTCGTACTTGATTAAGTTGCTAAAACGACCCATTTAAGTCCGAGATGGTAAAGTTTTGGACATTGATGGTTTGCAAAATTACAAACATTAGACACCAGATCAAGTACAAATGACATTTGGTCGTCGATTGAGCTTAAAGAGAGCTTTCAATTAGTTCAATATTCTCGCAATATTCACGCAGCAAAATAAGACCTCAAGCTTTGATTTGAAAGAAGTTGTCTTGTCACGTGAGCCTTCAAATTAATGTCATGAAGACTTAGAAACAAGAATGAAACAAAGGAAAAGAAAAAAAATCATGGCTGCCATATGAGGTCATGATTCGAGACTTTAGTAAATGGGTTAGTTACACTCTAGAGATTTAGCTTAACTACACAATAAACTACACATTTTTATTTTTTAGTTAAAAGAGAACATAATCAATGAAAAGACGTTAATACCCCTCGTAAACAAACAAGTTTCCCCAAACACTATCCCACTCCCACAGCAGTTGTACATCTCTGATCTCCCTCTCCACCCCCCCCACCGGATCAATTTCCGGTCACCTTCTCCGGCGACAATTTTTGTATTGGCGAAATCACTACCATGGAGGTGAACAGAAAATTATGTCGAAATTCACCAGCTCAACAGTCGGAAACCCCACGGCTTCACTCAAATCACCCACGGCGACGGTCTCATCACGGCACTACTGGGTCCAACATCGGCCACCACCGCCACCACCGCCGCAACACCGCCATCACAAGTCATCTCCATATGCCACTCAACCGCCATGGCATTAATATTGGCCACCGTGGTGGCTCCCAGATCAGATGAATGTCCCGTCCCGGTCATCCCCAATCACCCTCCATAGTCTCCTTCGATTGACGTGTTCATCGCTGGCTCATCACAGCCTCGCCATTGATCACCTGCGCAATTCATCGACAGTGCACCTACTAGCAACTGGTTTTGCCAATATTTTCTGGATCAAAACACAAAGAACATAAAACACACAGTCGAAAGCAATTAACAATAATGCCTACTTAAAACTAAATCTATAAAGTTAAACACTACAATATCGCAATAAATCTAGATTGGAGCCTCACCGCCGCCATTCGTGGGGCACAAAGCCTTCTTCAACCATCTCTCTGGGCACCTGCCCATTTGAAGCAAGAATTCCATCAGTATCCTCACCGAGATCGTACGCCTTCCTGTTCCCATTCAATAGCGGCACAACCGAGCCGAACGAGAGGATGATTCAGTGTAGTTAGGGCCCGTCGGCGACATGATTTTGAGGACCCATCGCCGACCATGGTTTGAGGACCCGGATCTCCATAACCTGACCCACCGACGTAGACCCGTCGGCGACCACCACCAGGGCCACACCACCCGCCGCGATTACCCACCAGTTCCACTAACTAGTCGTCTAACACCAACCGACACTCACCCTCACCGTAGTCGTCATTCTCTCCTTAGGCGAGAAAAGCAAGAAAATCGGGCAGTATATTGTGTTGCTGGAAAATCGGGCAAAAGGGCATTTAAGGTCTATCGTACTAAATTTAGGTTGCCTAATTTTATTTTTTTTCCTGACAGTTAGTAACGGAAGTTGATTTTATGTAAAATAATGACAAATCATAATGGGCATAAAGTAATAAAAATACTTAACAGACGCCGTGTATAATTTAGATAAAATCTTAAGAGTACTGTGTATAATTAGCCATATACACCTAAAAGAATTACGCAAAAGTTAGACAACATCATGCAATGAGTACCAAAACACAATACAAAACTCAAAATAACGCGAGTTTTGTGAATCGCGTGTTAGTTTGTGGTTGGCTTGAAAAGTAAAATAAAAGAACCAACAACTTGGTAGATACAAAATTCAACGTGATCGCAATTTCAATAAGTTGGTGTTGCTGCTAAAAATATGCTCCGCGTATGTTGCGGAACCCGAGCCTGGACTGATGACCTGCAAGACAGAAAACGAGTGACCGCCGGGTGGGGTTCTCGACGAAGAACTCTCCGATGCTTAAGTCAGAGCAGCTACATGATAATGACTCTGAAAAAGTACGAATGTGTGTCGTTTTTTTATACCTGGAAGGTAGACCCCTTTATATAGTGGTAGGAAGAAGAGCCTTGTAGGATTGGGCCGTGGGCTAGATGTGTTAGGATCGCATTAAGATCCTTGAGGATCACGTCACGATTCTTGATAAGATGATTATCAGTCTCTTAGTTCGACTAGGATTGCCGGTATTTCCCAATTATCGGGAGTTATATTTGAGGTATATCATAAGCCCCCCACTTCCTTAGCCAAAATGTTTGGCTGAGGAAGTTTATACCTGGTGTCTTGAGACACACGTCAGATTCGTAAGGGATTCTCCATCCGCTTTTAGGGGTAATAATATTTCTCTACTCCATGTACTCGGACCGAAACTCTTGGGAGCTTAAGCCTTGGAACTTTGCCCGAGTAGGATGCTAGAACTCTAGCTCTTGAGAGCTAGGTCTTTCGAATGTCGCCTAAGTGGGCTACTTGGAATCATCTTTGGGAAGATGAATCATGGGATCTCGGGATCCATTAGAGGTTGTGCCCCACGTTAGCCTCTCTAGAGAGAAGACACAGAGCTGTGCATGCAAGTTGTTGCATGTGCTAAGTATTTGAATGTCCCCTTGAGGGGTCACCTCTCCTGTGGAGGGTGTTTGTTTTGTGCAAGTGTGTGTTCTTTAGCTTCAACTGACCACATCATGCTTGCGTTTTACTTTGACGCGAACCCTTATCGTCAGCTAAGGGCTGGCAAAGAAGCCTCGCACTCACGCTCGGCCAGGTTTCGAATTAACAAAATAGGGTAGGGCGACGAACTCCCACTTGGTTTTGCCGTTTCACGGGTTAGAACTATAGCTAAACCGTTCGGATAGAACTTGAGCTCTATCCTGTCACCCTTGAGGGTGTTACCCTTGAGGGTGTTCGTCCCTTGAGGGACTGCCCTAGAGGGCTAGTGGAACATAGAGTTCAGATAAGCGCCCTTGAGGGCTAATGGAGCACAAAACTTAGAATTCTCGTACGTGCCCTTGAGGGAGTATGAAGCGTGTAACTCATGTAAATGCCCTGGGGGGTTGGACAGAACTTAGAGTTCTCACCATACGGGCCCTTGGGGGCGGATGGAGCGCAAAGTGCTCTGATTCACCAGTTGCATTGGAAGCATGCGCTGGTGTGAATGTTTGACCGTTGATAGTCGGTCACTGTATGACCGAATATATAATTTCGAGCTCGGCAGCAGGATACTGCTGCAAAACCCTTATGTTGCCGGGTGCTATGAATTTGTTCCTTGCTTGTGAAGTGGTTTTTGTGTCATTGTTGATGCTTAGCAGCACAGTATAAACCCTTGCAACAAGAAAAAGTACGTGACTGAAAAATAGCTTTTGAAGCAATAAAGCACATGACCTTAAAAAAAGTTCAACTATGTTTTTAACACATGATTGAGAGCGGTGTTCAACACCGAGGCCCCCTTAGGGTTTTGTCAGTTAGCCGACAGGGGGTGTGCTGCACTGCGTGTTGCAGGTGAGTTTAAAACGTCATAGCAGTCGGAATCCCAGACTTGTACGTAATTGCGTTAATTGGTGTAACTAGATAATGCTAGACCCAAATTAAACATAGGTCTAGGTAATATACGAGCACATAGGAGAAGCAGTCCTTATGAGGCTTGTTAGTGCCTAGAATTGTAGTCGTTTAAATTTTGACGATGTGCCAGAAAATACAACATGTGTGCATGCTTTTAAAGAATGTGTGGCATACGTGAATTCATGAAACTGTGTAGGTCTTCTATTCAAATACGTGTTACAAAAAGCTTAACGCTTGAAGGATTCGTGGCATATGTCAAACAAATAAGACCCTGGGGTTCTAAAGCATAAATAGGCCTTTTTGACTGTTAAAAACTTAATACTTTAAAAAGTATGTGACATAAGGTAAATAAACGAGACCTTTTGGGTCTAGAACATAAATATGATTTTTGCACAGATTAAAACCTTAATGCTATTAAAAGGTGTGGCATGTGCGAAATAAAGGAGACCTCGTGGGTCTAAAATACAAATATGCTTTTATGGGGGTAAATGTCAAAAGGAAAGAGACCACCTGATATTTTTTGGCCTGCCCAAAGCTCACATGATGAAGGGCCTCCATCTGCAAGTCCATTGACCGAGACTTTTCTTGGTGAGAAGACCAGTCATCGTGCTGCCATTGGCGCAATTTGTGCGAGCTGACCAGTGAGGAGGTGGCCGTTAGCGGTGCGGTGGTGGCGCGCTAGCTATCTCTCGGCCGTCGATCTTGACGGAGTGGTGCCGTCGCTCTTGGGCGGTGGACGGAGCGACGTTGGGGATGGTCACGGGGCTGATGCCGGCAACGGGTGCTGGATGTTGACGGCGGCGCTGATCTGCTTCTTCTTGCCCCTTTATATATATATTCGGTTGGTTGTTGTTTCCGATGTGTGGCCGATATGGCAGCTAGCTGTGACGGCGGTGTTGGTCGTGATGGCCCCGCCTGACGCCGGTGGCTGTGACGGTGCACCTCTCGATGGGCATGGAGCTGCTCCGGTAGCTTTGTGGCCGATATGGCAGCTTAGCGGCGACGGCGGTGATGGCCCCGCCTGACGCCGATGGCTGTGATGGTGCACTGTTCGATCGGCGTGGAGCAGCTTTGGCAGCTTTGTGGAGGCGGTGCGGCTGACTTTGGTGGCCGTGGTTACAGCGGCGTTGGCTCTTTTTGCTGAGGCCGTTGTGCTGCTGCAACTCCAGCGGCGTTGCGTTTCTTGGCAGCAAATTGTGATGGGTTTCAACGGGGCTTCTTGCCACAGCTGCAGCGGTGTAGGCAGCGACATTAATGTTGGCCGCGACGGCGCTGCCTTTAGTTGCGACGGCGCTTCCGTTAGCAGCCCGACGTTTACAGTTTTCTTCATGTGAAAGGAGAGAGATCGCGAAGAGTTGCAATTGCCGACGAGTAGTTGAGGATGGCGATGGCGCCTTGTCCCATGGGCACGGCGGCGGCGCTGTGATGCCTTTTCCTCTATTTTTTTTCTTTTTCTGATCTTCGTGATGTAAGCCGTGGGGGCAGTGGCGTGACCGCGACACAATGGTATCTGCTTCGGTTTCTTCATGGCGGTTGCCGGCGGTTTATGGTGCCCGCGGCTCCGCTATTGCTTTTGCGTGATCGGATTATTGACTTGCGGCCGCGGTGAGTTGTTTGGCTGCTAGTCGCAGAGCCATCCCACCGGCCAATTCTTGTTGACGTAACAAGGTTGCAATTGCTGGATTGTTTGATGGCAGTTAAATTTGGAGACGTGCGGCGGCGGCACTTGTGTTGGTGGTTCCGACACATTATTGTCGGCCGCTTGCTAACAAAGGTTTGAGTTTTCTTGAGATCAAACGGCTAGGCTGGTGGGTCCCACGGATGGCGCCAAAATGTTGCTGCTAAAAATATGCTCCGCGTGTGTTGCGGAACCCGAGCCTGGACCGATGACCTGCAAGATAGAAAACGAGTGACCGCCGGGTGGGGTTCCCGGCGAAGAACTCTCCGATGCTTAAGTCAGAGCGCAGCTACATGATAATGACTCTGAAAAAGCATGAATGTGTGTCGTTTTTTTTATACCTGGAGGGTAGACCCCTTTATATAGTGGTAGGAAGAAGAGCCTTAATAGGACTGGGCCGTAGGCTAGATGTGTTAGGATCGCATTAAGATCCACGTCACGATCCCTGATAAGATGATTATCAGTCTTCTAGTTCGACTAGAATTGCCGGTATTCTCTAATTATCGGGAGTTATATTTGAGGTATATCAGTTGGTATATACAAATTTCAATGTGACCGCGATACAAAATTCAGTGCTGCATCCAATGTTGCTGTGATCACCTTGAATTTTGTACCTATCAACTTGTTGGAATTGCGCTCTCAAACAGAAAAGGACGATATTGTGAGGGGTCAAAACAGGACAATAATGAAGGAACCGCATTAATCACCTCTGTTGCCCCATAAGAGTAGTCAAGATTCCTCTTCCATGTAGTCGCTTAGGCCCTCAATGTATGCAGTTGTGGGCATGCTTCAAGGTCATACCAGTGATCAGGAATTAAACATGGATCCTAGTATCTATGGTGATGACTTGATGTTTCAATCCCTGAAACCCTTGTTCAGTCATCAGATGCAGTACCCAATGACTCTTCCTCTCCATTTGCCCAGTTTACTTCCTCCATACTTGCAGGATCTGCTTGTTTGAAGCAAAATTAGGAGTTGGTTCTTTGAATGTTGCATAGTAACGGTTACTCTCAAAATCCTGAAGAAACTCATGACCTCAAAATGCCTACGTAGGCAACTCTTCGTTCAAGCTAAGCTAAGAAATATTGTATGATATGTATATTATCCTGGGGAAGCTTTCACACAAGTCCATCAAGCAGCTAAATCTTATATTTCTTGTTGCATTAAAATTACACCTAAATGATGGCAGGATTGCAAGAGTAAAAGAAAGAAAAATCTGAATGCATGAGAAAGATATTTGAGATCGTATATCTCAAGTATATGTTGTAAATCTGAGATTTCTGATTATATATGTGAAAGAATTGTACAAACGTTAGACAGGATTACGTGGTGGGTATCAATATAAAGTACTATGAGTATTGTCAATCCCGAGTTCGCTTGTGGTTGGCTTGAAAAGTTGAAAAGTAAAATAAAAGAACCAACAACAAATTGATTGATAAGAAACATAGTGTCATCGCAACAAGTTGATAGATACGAAATTTAATGTGATCGCGAATTGAATTTTGTATCAATACATCTCAAAATCGTATGTCTTAAACCGAAAAGGACGGTTTTGTGAGGGGTCAAAACAGGACCAATAATGAAATATGAAGCAAATGACAAAGCAATTGCCACGTAAATCATGGAGGCAAAAGTGCCACGGTAGTACTACAAAGGCAATTGAATCCTTACTAAGGCAAAGTAGATCGTGTGCAATGATGGATGATAAGGATTTAAATAAACACAAATTCTTCAAAATTAAAATCAAACAATTCCAATGACAAAGCAGATTTGAAGGATTAATTTCTTACAAAAATAGGATTGATCGGTCCAATGCACTGGTTCAGATTTTAAAAATAGTAAATCATAAATTTTAGTTGCGCAATTCAACTCCAAAGTCTTGGGGTCTGTTTGACACAACTTTTTTTTTCAGTGGTCAATTTTTAAAGAGCAGCTTAATTTTTTTTTTTTTTTACAAAAACAAGTGGGTGTTTGATAACTTTTTTTTTTTTAGTGTTTGGTAACCCTTTTTATTTTGACTTTTTTTTTGTGGTGGTTTGCGGTGGCAGTGGTGGGGCGTAGCGGTGGTCGACGGTGGTGGTGGCCGGCAGTTGTCGCGGCAGTCGCTGCCGGCGTTGGTGGCCGGAGGTGGTTGCCGGCGGCGGTGGTGGCCGGAGGTGGCCACCCAGTGGTGGTTGCCGGCGGCCGGAGGTGGCTGTCGGTGGTTGCTGTCTGGCGGCGGTGGGCGGTGGCTGCCCGAGGTGGCTGCCGGAGGTTGCTGCCGGCGGTGGTGGCCGGAGTGGCCTCCGGCCAGCGGTGGTGGCAACCGCCCACCGCTGCTCGGTGGTGGCTGCCGGCGGTCGAAGGTGGCTGTGGTGGTGGCTGCCGGAGGTGGCCCCCCGGTGGTGGTTGCCGCCGGCCGGAGGTGGTTGTCGGTGGTTGCTGTCTGGCGGCGGTGGTGGCTGGAGGTGGTTGTCGATGGCTGCCGGGCAGCGGTGGGTGCGTTGTGGTGGAGGTCTCAAAAAAAAAATTTTAAGTGAAAAAAAAAGAGCTTTTTCCTCTTTTTTTTTTTTACTCTACAATTTAAAAAGTGGGTTTTTAAATTGAAAAAAAAGAGTTACCAAACACCCCATTTTTTCCCAATTTTTAAAACTGAAAAAAAAGAGCAAAAAAAAACTCCGTCAAACGGCCCCTTGATCTTCACAAACAAATTATAATAAAAATTCTAATGTAAAAATACGCAAAGTTTTAATTAGACTCTAAGAATCACAACAATTTATGTGGTTCTTACTACAAGTCTCAGTTCCAAGATCAAAATATATGTTCTTATCAAAATTTCTTGGGATCTTTTCTTAAGGTTCTTTGGTGACTGATGCGCATATTTATATTCTTAAAGTATCAAAATTGCAAAATCATGCTAGACTGAATACCTTGAGAGAAACGGTTTAGGCAAAAGTTAGAATGTTTCAAATAACAACAAAAAAAAGGAACAATTATACTACATGATGCCTTGACCATTCGAGTACAAAATATCCAAGTTTGATTGCAACCAAAGAAAATCTTTTCAAAAATAAAAAAAACTCTGAAGTTGAACAATGCGATGACATGGTTCTTCAAGTACTTGAGCAGCTTGGAGCAAATATCCAAATTCAGTCACAATAACAAAAAAAAATCTTCTAAAAAAGTAGAGAAGTGAACAATAAAACATTTCCAAAGACAATTTTTTTTTCACAAAGCTAATAATTTTTCCAAAACAAAAAGAAAAAATTCCTTCGCAAAATAACAAGAGAGATTCCTTACTTACAGCTTTTCCAAGTAAAGGCCCGGTTCATCAGTGAAAAGGACCACCAATAATGTGGTACTTACAGCTTTTCCAAAAGAAAAAGAGAGATTCCTTCAACTTAGGCTCTGTTTGACAGAGCTTTTTTTTGTCTTCAGTTTTTAAAGAGCAATTTTTAAGGAGCAGCTTAAATTTTTTTTTTTACAAAAACAAGTGGGTGTTTGATAACCCTTTTTTTTTTTTTTAGTTTTTTTTTTGGTGTTTGGTAACCCTTTTTATTTTGACTTTTTTTTTTTAGGTGGTTTGCGGTGGCGATGGTGGGGCGTAGCGGTGGTCGACGGTGGTGGTGGCCGGCGGTGGTTGTCGCCGGCAGTGGTTGCCGGCGGTGGTGGCCGGAGGTGGCTGCTGCCCGGCGGTGGCTGCCAGCGGGCGACGGTGGCTGCCGGCGGTGGTGGCCGGAGGCCACTAGCCGCCCGGTGGTGGTTGCCTGCGGCCGGAGGTGGCTGTCCGGTGGCGGTGGCTGCCGGAGGTAACTGCCGGCGGTGGTGGCCAGAGGTGGCTGCCGCCCGGTGGTGGTTGCCGGCGGCCAGAGGTGGCTGTCGGGCGGCGGTGGTGGCCACCGCCCACCGCCGTCCGGTGGTGGCTGCCGGAGGCCAGAGGTGGCTGTCGGTGGCTACCGGGCGGCGGTGGGTGGTGGCTACCGGCGGTGGGTGAGTTGTGATGGAGGTCTAAAAAAAAAATTAAAGTGAAAACGAAAAGAGCTTTTTCCTCTTTTTTTTTTACTCTACAATTTAAAAAGCCACCTTTTAAATTGAAAAAAAAAGTGATCCCTAAAAGGAACATAATTTTGACGGAAAAATAAATCAGTCATTGACGACATCATAAAAAGTTTATATCATACTAATGTAATAAGCCTTACATCACTAGTTAATGTCACAGTAAAAAAACAAAAAATTGGCCATGAGTTGACTACAAACATCCTAACATCTAAATATAACTAATGTCATACCAAAAGCAAAACAATTAGTCATGAGTCAACTCTAACATCTGAAACAATCATCTGTTTGTGAGTAAAATAGTAAGTTCTTGTAAAGAACCTTAAAACCTGAAAGTTATTAAAAATTTAGTCTTTATTATCTCAAGGATAATCTGAGCATTATTAAAATATTACTTATGAGAGTTTTCTTTCTCTCCATTTCTTTCAGGTAACGGCTTGATTCATCAATGAAAGGGACCACCAATAATGTCGTACTTGATTAAGTTGCTAAAACGATCCATTGAAGTCTGAGATGGTAAAACTTTGGATATACTTGGTCAGCGAGATTACAAACATTAGACACCAGATCAAACACAAATGTCACTTGGTCCTCGATTGAGTTCAAAGAGAGCCCTGACAGTCAAGTTCTTTTGCAATATTTATGCAGCAAAATCAAAACAAATCAAAACGCAAGCTTTGATTTAAAAGAAGTCGTTTCGTCACATGAGCCTTCAAATTAATGTCTTGAAGACTTATAAACAAGAATGAAACAAAGGAAAAAATTGATGACTGCCATATGAGGTCGTGATTCGAGCCTCTTGCAAATTTTAAACGCCCAATTCACGAGGTCATTTGTTTGCAGCTAAATTTTGGTTGTCAATGGACAAATGTTATGTTGGGGCCAAGAATTAATTTTTAGAAAATAGCGAGATAAAATGAATATTATATTTTGAAAGAAAAGGGATTTTTTGTTGATCTTAACTTTTAAGTGAAGAGATGTGCTGATAGGCCTAATCTCCCCTAATGTTGCTGAACAGACTAATCAAAAGAGATACAAAATATAAGATAAAACTATTGCCACGTAAATCATGGAGGCAAAAGTGCCACAGTAGTACTACAAAGGTAATGGATTCCTTACTAAGACCAAATAGATCGTGTGCAATGATGATAAGAATTTAAATAAACACAAAATTTTCAAAATTAATTAAAAAAATAAGGATATTTTTTATTTTCGGAAGCTTAGAATTCTTCAACACGTTGGTCCCGCTTGTTTGAAGCAAAATTATGAGTTGGTTCTTCTTTGTACGTTGCATAGTGACAGTTATTCTCAAAATGCAGAAGAAACTCATGAGCTCAAATGCCTGCATATATAGGCAACCCTCCATTCAAGCTCAGAAACATTGTACGAAATGTACATTATCCTGGGAAACTTTCTTGCAGGTCAATCAAGCAGCTAAACCTTTTATTTCTTGTTGCATAAAAATTACCCCTAAATTATTGCGGGATTGCAAGATTAGGATAAAGAAAGAAAACATAAATGCATGAGAAAGATATTTGAGATCATATATCTCATATATGTTGTAGATATGAGTTACTCATGTGGTGGGTGATGTCCTGGCGGTGGTTGCGTGGTTGACGGGTGGCAGCGGTTGTGTTCTCTGTTTGTATCTTGGACTTGGGTCATATGTCTGATTTGGATTTTTTTATTGAATGTAACTTAGATTGTGACCTCTTTTTCATCCATCTAAACGAGCTCATATTTCAATTTGCACAAATAAGTCACTCCAATTAATGTAGGTAAGTCAAGTACACGTGACATGACATATCAAAATACATAATTAGTTAGATACATGCTAAAAATCGAACTGTACAAAAGTTAAACAGTATCATCCGATGGATACCAAACAGAGTATAGAATTTCAACAACGTGAGTACAGTTAATCACAAGTTAGCTTGAAAAGTAAAATAAAAGAACCAATAACTTAGTAGATACAAAATTTTCATGTGATCGCAATTCGTCTCAAACCCAAAAGGACGGTTTTATGAAGGGTGAAATAGGATCAACAATGAGAAATGAAGAAAAAGGTATTGCCACATAAATCACGGAAGCAAAAGTGCCACGAAGACAAAGGTATTGCCACATAAATCATGGTGGCAAAAGTGCCACTGCAGTACTGATTGGATGATGGCAAACTTTAGACTTTTGGGTTGGGATGGGGTTGGGGAGATGAATGTTCAGCCGAAGCATTACTATTCTTCTGCATGTGATATGAAAACATCGACCATGATTTCTCTTATTCACACAATGATGAACGACGTATGCATGTGCCTGTCATCAAAAGCACACAGCTTTGCATGAGTTCCTATTAGCTCAAGAAAAGAAAAAGAGATGGAAACCATCTCCATTCTGATGCAAGTCTACCATGAGTCAAGTCTATGCAAGTCTAGTCTATTTTACTATGCTTCGAAGCAAGTCAAGTCTCAAATGCTCCTCTTGTCTATTTTAATATGCTTTGAAGGGAAGACTATATAACCGCCTTTGTATTAATGATAGGGTTCTTAACTCTTTTTTTAAACAAAAATATGCTTTGAAGGAAAAGTGAAATCGGAGCACAGATCGGGAATCTTCCGAAGGAGGAGAACAAGCAACTAAATCCTTATAAAGGCAAAATAGATTGCGTGTAATTATGATAAGGATTTAAAGAAACACAAATCCTTCAAGATATTAAAATTTGACACAAATAGGATTGATCGGGCAACACGCTGATTTAGACTTAAAAAAACAGTATAATCTTACCTCGACTTGTGCAATTCAACGCAATAGTCTTGATATTCTTAGATAAACTATCTATTTACGTATATAAAAACACATGTAGGCTTCAATGACTAATATTTTCTTTCTTTAATACGCCTTTTTTAAATTGAAGTCTTTTTACAAGATTAGGGGTGTTTTTTTTAGTTAAAACTTTCTTTTTTCATTAAATACCCTTTTTGAATTAAATGATAATTAAAAAATAAGGATATTTTTTTTTATTTTCATAAGATATCAAGTCTCTTCCTTAAAATATTCTTATTGGAATATATTCTTTTGTTAGAGTTAAAGGTTGTTTCTTTTGACTTAAAACTTTTTTTTTTCTCATTAATTACCCTTTTTGGAAAGGTGTGCTACTAAATTTTTTTTAACTTCTCTATAAAATCAAGCCTCTTTTATTAAAATATCCTTATTGGAACATATGTTTTTTTTGTTAAAGATAAGTGTTGTTTTGACTTTTATGGGAAAAAAATGCTATGAAAATCCTATAAAATCGCCTTTGAAAAATTTCTATCAAAACCAACGAATGAAAAACCAAAAAACACTCTATTGGAATCCTTAAGGGCATTAAAAAAACCACGTTTAAAGGTTGTTAAAAGCACTCGATTGGAATCCTACCAATAAGAGAGGCCAAAAAAAAATAAAAAATTGATAGGATATCATTTAGGTTGCTAATACATCTTTCCATCAATTTTAATAATAATAAAAAAAACAACTTGGTTAACAGAGCTTTTTTATCGCCTTTTATAGCTTTTTATAGCCTTTCATGAGAAGCATATAGCTTTGCATGAGTTTCTATCAGCTCAAGAAAAGAAAAAGAGATGGAAATAGTACTGGATATGGCAAGAATCATCTCAACTCTCATGCTCATCTTGTCTGTTTTGCTATGCTTTGAAGCTAGTGGCATTGCAGCACAGACTGGCAAGCTTCCGGAGGAGGAAGGCAAGGCTTCTTTAACATTCTTCATTCTTTTGTTTGTCCTCTGTGAATTTGCAAGTAGACCAAACAACTCCAGAAAGTAAAGCTATCAAATGTTTTTATATCATGCTTGGTAGAATGTAAAGCTGTAGGAAGTGGAAGGAGGGATGACAAGTTTTTCTTCGATAAACTGTTGTCCCTCCAAGCACAATTAACCAAGAGTGAATCAACTGCATGTTATTGGAAATGTCATGTCGAAACTGAACCGCAACAAGTCTCGTCAAAGCTTGTCTATATATGCTTGACCACCAATCTCCTCAACTTTGGTCTTATATGATTGTCATTTGACAGTAGTGTAGATAAATTCGCTATGCATTCAACTTGTATCCAACAAATCTCAGAACGATAGAATGAGTTCAATTTGTGCAGTGAATGCTCTCAAGGAAATAGCTGAACAGTTGGGCAAAAGTGACTGGGATTTCAATCTGAATCCTTGTGATGGTAGCTCGAGCTGGAGTGATGGTAGATCGAGCAATAGTACACATTTTCCGGGGTATTATTTAAACAGTGTCTTATGCGATGGCCCTAACAGGGATGGTGTGTCTCACGTCACGGAAATGTATACTTCTTTTCAACACTATAAACTCGTGTTCTGATTTCCTATTGTCTGACACATTGCTATATATCCACTGAAATTTGAGACGATATAGCAGAAATTTTGTTATGACTACAAAATTTACCTGTTTTTTTTATGATCTGGTTTGTTATGTTTTTGGTTAACTTTCAGAGGACCATTTAGTTCCTAACCGCTGGGCAAACAAATAAAGTCCCCTGCATAGCCAAAGATAAACTGCTGGTGTCGTCTATCAAGGATTTTCGCTTATGATGGTTCTATTTCTCTGTTTTACAAGTATAGGAAGGAAACAAGCCAAATTTGAAATTTATTAATTAACGTTTATACGGAGGCCAAATGTAACATTCTCATCATTCATGTTGTACGCTTAGAACTTCATCTCATCTTGGATCTTCTTCTTGCTGAAACAGATCTCTCACAAGTCAGGATCTTGCTGGTACACTTCCACCATCACTGGCGAAATTACATTTTATCAAAATAATGTAAGGGTTTCCGAATCACGCTTGTTAATCACAGGAGCGGAGCCAGGATTTTATCCCAGGGGTGCTAAATATATATCGAAATTAATAAATTTTTTATAAGTAAAATAGCAAAAAAAAAATGCATTTTTCGACAATACACAAAAAAAGTGCATTTTTCAACTAAATCACACATTCGATATTTCAATCCAATTGGGTCTTATCCTCCATCAATATCAATATCTCAATGCTAAACATTAACCATAATCAATATCTCAATATCTCAAGATTATCCATAATCAATGCTAAACATTAACCATAATCAATGCTCAACATTATCCATAATCAATTCAATGCTCAAGATTATACATAATCAATGCTAAAGATTATCCATAAATCCATAATCATTATTCATTAATCAATGCTCAAGAATATCCATTTATCCTGCTCAAGAATATCCATAATCCATTCCTAATTTTCTATGGCAAACAAATTTTGTAGAGATGGCAACTGGCAAGATCAAGTCAATGAAGTCATCAAGGTGAAATTAAAGTTTCGAAAGTCGGAACATACTTGTTGCCGACTCGCCGGAGTTCTTGGCCGTCGGTGGACTGTTGGAGACTTGGATTGAGGACCGAATTAAAGGTTCAAGGTTGGATCTAGATCCTGTGTAGCTGTGTCGTCGCCGACTTGCCGTCGACGTAGATCTAGAAGACAGAGATTGAGAGATAGCCTAGATCGTGGGCTCGTCGCCGGCTGCTCGTTAGTCGTGGGTTTGTGTCGGTGTCGTGCCATCGTGGGTTCGTGGCTGCCGGAGTGAGGCTCCGACCGCGCCGTGAGCAACTTAGTCGACTATCGCCTGTCGGTCGGTGAGAAGAGAGAGTCAGAAAGAGAGAGCCGAAGAGAGTGTGAAATTATGAAAAAAAAAACTATATATATATATATATAATCATTTTTTTCAAAATCTGAGGGGGTACATTAGCCCCCCTCGTACAAGCGTGGCTCCGCCCCTGGTTAATCATACATTTAGGTTGGCATTTTATATTTTCATTAGCATAACATTGCTATCTAATGTTTGCAGTAATCTAAGTCGCAACTACCTCAATGGGACAATCCCCCCCCCCCCCCCCCCTCCCCCGAGTGGGCTTCTACCAAATTGGAATTTCTGTGAGTTGTTCCTACAAATTACATTTAAAGATAGTCAAATCTCTCAATCCTTTCAAATTTTAAGGTAGCAAGGTAAAACTGCGGCAGGTATGTCAATGAGAATCGCTTATCAGGACCGATCCCAGAGTACTTGGAAAACATAACCACTCTCACATCCTTGTATGTCTTACATCACTCTCTCTCTCTCTCTACACACATACGCGCGTGTCAGAAGAAACACTATGGAGTTCTATTCGTTGTAATAATGTAGTACCTTAAAAGGGAATTTTTAAGTTTTCAGGACTTTAGGCAACAATCTGTTTAGTGGGACTGTTCCAGCTGAGCTCGGCAGGCTGGTCAATTTAGAACTTCTGTGAGGCCCTTCTCTTCCACAAATTTAATTTATCTAATCAGTGACATTCTTAAATTATTTAGGAATCTACATCAAATAAGTCTATTCAGAGGCTTGTACCCTCCCTCCCCCTCTTCTTTCTATTTCTCGTTGCAGCATTCTCGCTGCCAACAATCTCACTGGAGGGTTGCCAATGGAGCTCAATAACCTAACCACGTTGAGAGGACTGTAAGTAAATTTGTAAATTACAAAAAAAGCTTTTCAATATGGTCTTTTCCTTTTTTGCTTCACTTGTCTTTTTCCTTGCACTTTCCAGCGTAATTAATGCATTAAGTCAGTGCAGTAGGCTAGGCAGCAACAACTTCACTGGGAAAATGCCTAGTTTTGAGAACTGGAAACAACTTCAGATATTGTAAGTTATTTTGCTTTGACTATTCATTAACAGTTTCGAAGAGTAATATTTTCCTGCTCAGATTTTGTTTACATGATATCTGTCACCAACAGAGAGCTCCAGGGTAGTGGTTTTGAAGGCCCCATACATTCTAGCATTTCCCTCTTGCGCAATTTATTTGAATTGTAAGTTATGCTTTTTAATGTCTGGTTAAGTTGCTTGATTTATTTCTTCCTTTTTTTGCCAAGAAAAAGTTACGTGATTTCAGTCGGTTATCGGTTCTTCTCCCAATAAGATCAGTACTGTGGTGAAAGACATTTGTTTAACTGAGAGCTCTATTTGCAGAAGGATTAGCGACTTAAATGGAGAAGGTTCAGAATTCCCAGTGCTAAGTAACATGACTGTAATGCAAGAGTTGTGAGCCAGACAAATACTAAGTTCAAACTTTGGTAACTTATAGGTTTCAAAATTAATGTGTCGTCACTCTGGTTGATGTTGCAGGATGCTGAGGAGCTGTAATATATCTGGCAAGATCCCTGATTATATAGCAGATATGATGGCATTGTATACATTGTAACTCCCACTTCCAGTTTTATTTTCTTAACATTTTTTCGAGTTCCATTTGTACATTGTACGCAGTGTGTTTGGAGTCTTGTTCTTCATAACCACTGTTTCTTATTCTTCATATGCAGTCTTATTCTTCATAACCCCTGTTTCTAACATTTATATCTTGGTCATGTACAGAGACCTTAGCTTTAACAAGTTGGAAGGAGAGATTCCGAATCTTGGAGATCTAGGATCATTGAAGGACTTGTATGCTCTTGTTTTTCAGTACAGAATTTAATTTGAATTGCATATCACTTTTCCTTACACTAAAAAGGATCAAGTATTTTGCATGTTATATAGTAATTTGAAATATAAATGTTATAAACCTTAGCAAAAAAAAAAACTAATTAGAATTAATTAGTACGACTATTTTAATTATACCATAACAAGCAAATCAATTGTTAACAGCTAAGAAAAGACTCGAATTATGTAAAATTTATTGCACAAGATGTGGTTTTAATTTTAAACCCAAATTATTAACGTCAATTATTACCAATACCTGTTACTATAGATCATATTTATATTTATTTTTTTTGTCACATACAGTCGCCGCTAAAGAAAAACCTAGATGTTCCATATTATATATTGTTATCCAAGATACACTGTCATTACATTTAGTTTCAAGGGCTAATTACACCTATGTCCCTGAGGTTTGGGGGTAATTATACGCGATGACACAAAGTTTTAAAATGTAACATACGTGACCAAAAACGTTAAAAAAAGTAACACTTTTATCCAAACGTCATTATTTCGTCCAAAAAGTGTAATTTTCGTTATTACGTATTTTGAAAATGGCAATACTACCCCTGAACAGTATATCGTGAATAATTTGATATCCTAATTTTTTCTCTCCACAATTTAAACCCTAAATCTGAAGTCACCGCCGGTAGCACCCCTCCGCCGCCCCACGCCGCCAGCAGCCCCCCTCCCCCGCCCCACGCCGCCAGCAGCCCCTCCCTCGCCATCCTGCAGAACCACCCCACCACGCCGGCAAGTCCCTTGGCAAACCCAAGCTGCCGAGACGCCTCCGGCAAGCGCCTTGGCAAACCCACGCCATCGGCAGTCCCCCTCGCCCCACCATCCAACAGACTTGCCCCACCACGCCGGCAAGCCCTTGGTGAGGGAGGGAGGAAGACTGGATGGGAAGGAGACATATCTGGCCATTGCAACGACGGCGATCGCACCGGTGGGCGCGATGGTGCAAGCCCATCGTGGTGGTGATGGCGATGCCTTACTGGTGGTCACGGTGGCGCGCATCTCGAAGGAGGAGGCCGGTGTCGCGACGTAGCTCGGTGATGCTTGCGATCTCGGACGGCGCGGGGTACGGAGGTAGGTCTCGGCGGTGATGGTGGCGACCGGTATGGCGACAGGCAGATCGGGAGTGAGACCGCGATCTTGCGGCGCCGGTGCCTCTCTAGAGGGCCTGCTCCTGCGCTGACGGTGATCGGGCCTCCTGATGCTGGGTGGCACAGATGGATTGCCTGGGGTTTGGTGATGGCATTGACTCGGTTGCCGCAGGGAAGGGGGTTGTGGGCATGACGGGGTGGGTGGGTGACGGGGAAGGGGGGTAGACGGCGTGGGGGGGGGGGGTTTGGAGGGGGTATGGGTTCTGGGTGTGGGGAGAGGAAGAGACAGACGGCGTGGGGGGTGGGGTGGGGGTGGGGGTGCTAGGTGTGGGGAGAGGAAGAATAAATAGTAAATTAAGTGGGTACATTATTTTAAAGTCAGGGGCAATCAAGTCTTTTTGTCAACATCGTTAAGTATTTTTGTATTCCGTTTGTCAATGGACATAAGTGTTATATTTTGAAACTTTGTGTCCTCGCGTGTAATTACCCCCAAACCTCAGGGATATAGGTGTAATTAGCCCTAGTTTCAAACACCTTGTACAAATATTTAATTCTCACAAAACACTACAAATTTGATACTGCAGTAATACAAGTGAAGAAAGAGTTTTAGAGACAATTTGTGAAGTCAAGTTTTTATACTGGAGTTGTCCAATTTCTTGTAATACATTTCTATGGCATGTATATAAGTCTAGAAAGTGAAAATGAGAAAAAGTTTGAACTAAAACTGAGGGATATTAATGAAACTTAAAAAATTAACCCAAAAAGGATTGCAAAAGTAAAGTGTCTAACAGAAATGAGTTATGATTGGTGAATGTAAAACAAAGTTTGTAAAAAATAAGGAATTATTGAATGCTGCATCATTAAAATCAAGAATCAAATGAACTCAAAAGATCTAGCATGGCACATATAAGAACTCAATTATTTAGGCAATAAATCTAGTAATTGTAGCTTTCAAGGATCTTTATAAAGTTTTATCGTTGACTTTTGAAATTGTAGCCCTTTTTCCTATAAGCACACCATTAAAATTCAAAATATCATCACTTATGACTTTCGATATCATTCTTTATCCATCTCATTTCATTCTGTGTAGTGATGCCCATTTCCTTGTAGTGGTCATTGTTGGTAAGAAGAATAGCGCCTACAGTTTATTGTATTTTGCTAATGATTTAGTGTATTATAAATTTCATGTATCTATAACTTGAAGATTAAATCCCGTTTCAATTTTTTCTAGCTTAAATTTCAAATTTTGATTACAGTTCCCCTAAAACTATGATTAATCTTAATGCTACCTTTTTTTTCTTTCCTATTTTTCAATTAAAAAAATCTAAAATGTAAGTTTATCCTGATAATGTATACTAAAGCTCTCTTTTATTTTTATGTAGCATGGTATTGTTCATCTCAGCAATACAATAAGACTATTAATTTTATTGTGCATGTAATTTAACATTGTTAGCCCTATGGTTGGATAACCTAGGCTTACATCTTGTTTTGATGATAACTACACATTGATTATGTTCTAATGTGTGCTTTGAGTGTATTCTTAGTAGGTATATACATACACACTCATGAAGACACATTTGAGAAGTTGGATAGATTGATTAAAGCCAAAGAAGTTTAAAGTTATAGTGGACATGCTATAGAAGCTTCATCAAGTCCAATGTTGAAGAGCAACAAAGAATGCATCGGCTAAGTTACTATCGATTATAATTGATCTTTACTATTATGTAACTAGTCTTGGTTTGATGCTTGGATTGATGACTATGACCTAAAAAGACCTTAGGACACCTTGTGCATTGCATGTGAGTTCATAACCTTTCACACAAGTGTGGTTCTTGAAAATGAGTGAACTTTGGAGCTCACTCAGATTTTCTCAAAAACTATTTTGGTGCTAATCTTTTCATATCTTGATAAAACTTTTCATTAGCTTTTCAACGCAAAAAACAGCACCTCAATCCGATTTTTCTAGAGAAAGTTATGCCCAAAATAGGAAAGGGGGTTCCGTGAGGCAGCCGATAGGCAGTAGGGTAATACAGTCGACTGTATTTGAATCCAGTCGACTGCATTCCAATGCAGTCGACTGCATTGGTCAAAATTCAGTTCCAACGGCTATTTTAGAGGGAATCCAGTCGACTGCATTGGGAATACAGTCGACTGCAATGACAGTTTTGCCCATATTATGCCTATAACGGCTATATTTCATTTGCTCTCTATATAAATGATTTGGGGCTTCATTATACACCATGGAAACCACATTCTAAGCCTCCATTCATTAGAGAAACATCAAGGCTCATAGATTAAACTTTTCTCTCTTCATCTTCATGATTTTACATCATTAAAGAGAGCATCTTTGTGAGCAATTCTTTGATTGAGAGTGAGCATACTTCAAGTCATCAATTCTCTCATCTCTCTATTGTACTAGAGCTTCATTTGTACTCATTTCCTTTCAAGAGGATTTCTTTGTACACAATTGATCTTTGTAAAAGGATTGTGATCAAGGCTTGGGTTTGTCAAGTCTTGGGTGAGCTTTGTGGATTCAAGGCTTGTGCTTGGTGTGGGATATCACCAAGTGTTGTAAGGGTTTTGATCTTGACCCGGAAGAAGATTGTTACTAGTGGATTCTAGTGCTCTTGCAAGTGACTTCCTTGAAGAGGTGGATGTAGGCTTGAGGGTAGTTCAAGTTGAACCATTTAAATCTCCTTGTCAAGTATCTCTAACTCAATCTCTTTACTTATTGCTACATAATTGTTTGAGATTGTTACATTAGCATCTTCATTGAAGTATTACTTGGTTTGTTTGAGATTCGTGAGAGTGCTTTTAGTTTAATTTTCCCATTAATCTTCAAAAACCCTATTCACCTCCCTCTAGAGTTGTTTTATTGGTTTCAAACATATATATAGCATAAGGCTCTTATTATTAATGCAAATATATAGGGTAATACCACACCTACTTGTCTAAAAAGTCAACATGTGTGTGTCCTTTTGAAATCTATACTATAAATGAACATGTAAATTTGATATGAGATAATGGTAACAAATGAAAGAATTTTAATAATATTCACAAATCTAAGCTTTTCACTCTATACATATAACATTACATTTATAATATAAATACAAACTCAAAAAAAGTTCATTAACAATACTTCTAACCTAGATCATTCATTGGATAATAAGACTATCTTATCACCAATATAAAAAGGAAGAAAAATATTAATTAATGATGCATATGGCATAAGGTTTTGAGTAAAGAATACTATAACAACCTACTATTTTACCCCACACAAACTAGCACATAAATTCATCATTGAAAAAGAAGGCCTAGTTGAACTTGTTGATATTTTGACTCGGCCTTATGACGGTAAATTTAAATTTGTAACCATATGTTAAAGTTAGTATCAGAAGCCAAAAATACCTCATTTTTGAAATAATACTTTTTAAAAGTGTATTTAATGGAAAAAAATTATAAGTCAAATACACCCTTATTCACCCTTAACCTTTTAGAAAAATCAATTAAAAAGGGTACTTTAAGGGAAACAAAAAAAGATTAGTCATTTAAATCCGTATGTGCTTTTATATAAGTGTCCATATAGATAGATAGACGAGGGATATGCAAAAAGGTTGTAAATCTGATAGCTTCCACTTCTTCTTAATTTATCTGATTCTTCTTGATTTCAAACCTAAGATTATCTTTTTTTTTTACCTTGTTTCAGTCTGCATCATGTTTGGAGTATTAAAAACATGATGTGAATTTCATGTTTCATATTTTAGGTATCTAACTGGCAACATCCTAACAGGGCCTTTTCTGAAATGGGTCAAGGACAGAGCTACTGAATGGTATGTGTATCTTGTATAAGTTGGTGCTCATGCTTCTAATATCAGAGATTATGGTTGTACATGCATGCCAACAAATCTACCCCGAACCAAATTTGTTGTGTCGAGTTTGGAAGTATCCTTCCATGAAACTGACAAGGACGTCGAGAGTACCTAGCTAGCTACCCTTTTCCGGGAGGCATTGTCCGTTGGTGGGATTGGTTTTGGACCTAAGAAACGATGATATTGATTATACCATCTTGTGTGGCTCTACTTGGCTCTTGTTGTTTTTATTGCTTTTCCATCCTGAACAATCTCGACGCTGAGCCCTCAAGTCAAATGCTTCTCTCTCTAGCAATGGTTCACTCTTCATAAACCTTTACCGGAGATACACTGCAAGATATGTACTGTTAAAACTGTTTGGTACGTAGGGGTACAGGCGCTTGCTAGTGTCAAAGGCCCCGAACCAAATACAACTTTTTTTTTTCAGTGCGTGCAAATGTCTCAAACATCTCTTTGACTTAAATCTTCCACACTTATCTATTTTCATTTCTAGTTTGACATAAGTCACATGATCTTCTTCACATATATTCTACCAAGTATGATTAAACTCATATGCTTGCCTGCAGGAAAATAGATCTTTCTTACAACAATTTTTCGGACAGCTCTGTGCCATTGGATTATTGTCCAGAAACCTTGTAAGCCTCTTGTGCAACATGTACTCTTCTATGTTCGATTTGAGTAGAAGTTCAACTAAGAGTTGCCTTCCGTGGTTTCATCAGAAATTTGTACAGAAGCTTTTCTGGAAGGAACAACTCGTAAGATAAAATCATCTTTTAGTAACAATTAGTTGATTGAAGCTTGGTTTAGTTTACTAGATAGGCACTTTGCTTAATTGTCCTTTTTCTGTATGATTTGATCCAGAGTACTTGGTAGATGCCTGAGTCCTTGTTCAACGGGTAAGCAAATAACTTCTAAAATTTAGCACAAACTTGTTGATTTTATGTAATAAAGTTGTCTACCCGTTTACTTTTAAAATTTCCTCCACTTGAAAAGCAAATAGCTTTTCATAGTATCCCCCCCCCCCCCCCCCCCCCCCAAAGGAGAATTAGGAATGTTTTTTTCTCCAATGGTAAACATTATTTAAAAAAGGATTAGTTGCCATATCAAATGAAGGGGAAAACAAATATGCTGGCGAGTATTTAAGCATATAATTTAAAATCCTATTTCCCAAAAATGTAAAATGGACTCTGTTGTTGTCGGGCATAATGAGTATAGAGTTTCTAATTAAACAATATTGTACAACAAAGGGCATCCCGTTCCCTTCTTCTATCACTTTTATTGTTAATTGTTAATCAACAATTAGTACGTGTTCCTTTTTCCATAGATATGTATGCATTGCACATTAATTGTGGTGGAAGCACGACTACCATTGGAAAGACAACGTATGAAGCGGATCAAAACTCAGCAGGTGAAGCAAAATATAATCCTTCTCCCAGAAATTGGGGTACTAGCAGCACTGGACAATTTTGGGACCGTCGAACCACATCAAATGAATACATAGCAAAAAACGTTTATGTTCTAAGGATGAGTGACTCTGAATTGTACACAACAGCTCGGCTCTCTCCTTTATCTCTCACTTATTATGCCCGTTGCTTAGCAAATGGAAACTATACTGTCACGCTTCACTTTGCGGAGATAATTTTCAGAGACAGTCGATCTTATCAGAGCCTTGGAAGACGAGTTTTTGATGTTTATATACAGGTAGCTTAAAACATCATCTACCACATCTTTTAGTACGTAGTATTACTTCCGTCCCTTTATAAATGAGACGCTTTTGACATCTTAAGTGTTTAGAGAACTAGAAATATATATTTGAAATTTACTTGAGAAGTCAAAAGAATTAGAAACTTAATTTTTTGGAGGGAAGAAGTAGAAATCTCAATGATTGCAATGCAGTAGCTTTTGACAGGCTGAACGAAAACTGAAGGACTTTGATATCAAAAATGAAGCACAGGGGGTTGATAAGGCCGTGAAAAGAATATTTAAAGCAGTTGTGAGTGATAAAATCTTAGAAATCCGCTTTCAGTACACTGGGAAAGGGACAACCACTATCCCGGTTTCAGGAATTTATGGCCTTCTGGTATCTGCTATTTCAATAGAGTCTGGTTAGTCCTTCTCCTTTTACTGTACGTGTGTCATCATGACATCAGTTTGAGATTATTTCTAGTTTCTGTCCTTTTGATCCAACTTGAATAGTTCGATATAATCATGGAAGAAAAAACTGCATGTACTAAAATCATTTGACATCATAGTGCGTCTGTTTTGCTGTTTTTTAGATTTCAAGCCTCCTGACAATAGAAAAAAGAAGATAATCATTGCTATTGGAGTTTCGGCTTCAGGGTTATGCCTCATTCTCTCACTTATTGGTATTGCTTGGTGGAGTGGACATTTAGGAGGCAGAAGATCAAGATCAAGATCAAGGGAACAAGGTATTGTAACTTTACCGTCTCAATACAGTTTGGTTCGCAAGGAAGTACCAAAATTTTACTATCACTGTGGGAACATGAATTGCAGTTTGAGGTAAACTCATTTTTTAGTACGATAGCAATTCAATTCTCACATTGTCAAGTAAATACAACCACCGTCTTAGGGACTTCACAATTTTCTAGTTCTCATTATTTAAGAAGAAATTACTTTAGATAAAGAGTAAGACGCAGAATAGATGAAGATGCAGTTACTGCTTCATAAACTTTAAAAAGCACTTCATAAACTTAACTTGTTCTCCTACAGATCTGAGGCTTAGATTTGCAAACTGGCTTATTCACATATAGGCAGATTAAAGCTGCTACAAACAACTTCGACGCTGCAAATAAGCTCGGAGAAGGTGGTTTTGGTTCTGTCTACAAGGTATTTAGCAACTAATTTCATTTTGTTTTTCTTCGTTTTTCTTTTGCTGTATTTTTTGCCCTTAATTGGTGTTCATGTGATTATGAAATTTGAAGATAAGACTTCAGCAATAAGAAGTTTACTTAAATCCGCCACTTCTGTTTCAATGACAGGGTCTATTGTTAGATGGCACGGTAATTGCTGTTAAGCAACTTTCTTCGAAATCAAAGCAAGGAAGTCGCGAATTTGTCAATGAAAAAGCCATGATTTCTGGTTTACAACACCGAAATCTTGTAAGGTTGCATGGATGCTGTATAGGAGGCAAGCACTTACTCTTGGTGTACGAGTACATGGAGAATAATAGCCTCACCCATGCTCTATTCAGTAAGTCAATATTTTAAGTGATTAATTACACTAGCTAAGGGACCCGTACAACGCACGGGACGTTCTCTAATTTCTCAAATATTGTCTAATATTTATTTCTATAAATATTTTACAACTGTTAACTTCCCTAACTTTCTAAAAATATTTTTTAAAATGTGTTTTTATAATTTCTCAAATATTGTCTAGTATTTATTTCTATAGATATTTTACAACTGTTAATTTTCCTAATTTTCTAAAAATATTTTTTAAAATGTGTTTTTATATATTGTTTATAACTGTTATTGTTTAAACTGCGGGTAAAAAATTTACTATATAGAAGATTGCCTTTGAATAGAATTTTAGAAAATTAGTATTATAAAAGCATACCTTAGCAATAAAGGTAGAATGTATGATTTAATATGATCAGTTTTTACTCACAAATAAGATGTGGACATTACAATTAAAAGAAACCGTCTTATAGACTTATGATACCTTTTCATTAACGTTTTGCGACGACATATGACAACATTCTCGTACTACTATTTAACTGAATTTAAAATTTTTAGTTTTAATATTTAGAGCTTTGTAGATATAATCGCTAGTATTTCTCAGTGATATATCCAGAACCAATATGATTAAAAAAAAGTCAGTTATTTGTACCATCACTTCGAGTTTTTTGTGAGTTTAATCTAGTAAAGAATATTATAACTTATATACTTGTGGTGTATATGAATCTCACTCTTCATATAAACATAAATGTCAGATTCATTCACCTTCTTTCTTCATGAGAAATTCTTTGTGTGTGTTATTTGTCCCGTGCATAATGGAAAGGAAAAATAACATTGAAAGTATTTCTATCTATACATAACTTATTAAAGTTTTGCTAACATGACTTAATGAAAATGCTATTGGAATATTATATTAGTGTAGCCAGGTGCTAGAAAGTGGTTAACTACAAAAACATCGTCTTGCCTAATTAACGAAACTTTAAGGAATCAAAATGTGGGAGCAAAATCAAAATTGAAAAATAAAAGTCATTTTAGAGAATTTTTTTATTACTTCTAGTTCTGGATATAGTTTATGTACCTTCAAGTTGCTGATAGAACTAACCTAAAATCATTATGTTTTTATTTTAGTTCATCGCTTGTCTGCATAAGATTCTCGGCATAACCCGTCCACGAATATTACACTAACACTATCTCCAAATACCTTAATTAGCGCTATCATTGTCACTATAAATGCAGCTACCTTCACCATAGTCATAACTTTTACTCGTCAGTGCACTTTCATATTTTTATCATCAGCTTTTTTAGGTTTATCACTTGTTCAATCCAGATTTAGATCATAATTTATCAATCAGTACTATAATGTACATTAATATTACCTCGAAACACCTTAGTGCTACCACTACAACAACTCTAACAACTATCATCACCTTTTGCACTATCACCATTTAGTTATGACTATCACCACCACAACATCAGCATACTACACGCCAACACCGCTATAACCATATGTTGTCACTACATAATCCAAATTTCACTACCAAACGTCAAATTCTACCTCAACTATTATCATTATCGTAATTAGCATGGCTGATCACTCGCATAATTGCATATATTACTACCCTCACACTCTCATATCTAGCACCGACATTTCGGTTATACCATTACCACCCTAGGACCACCCAGATTTCTCTCTTTTTGTAGTTGTTTATAAAGGGTAAAGGATTCTTATAACTAATTTATCCTTTCGTCTCTTTTATTCTACAAACTTATTCTTCAATTGATTTTAATTTTTCTTGGAGATTCAATATAATTGGTTCTGAATATTTTGTTCATATTGTGCGCAACATGTTAGATTTTAAGAAGATTGGTACAAAAGACGAAAGTTACAATAAAGCTTATGGAGAAATAAGATTTCTTTAAAAAAGAAAAAAATACCAAAACAAATAGGATAATGTTTTGCATAACTAAAAGATCGAGGTAAAAAAGAAAATATACGCTATGAAAAGCTTACCTTTTAATTTGTAAAGATTAATCATTAATTTCATACATGATTTTTGTTGTTTACATTTGCGACATTTTATTTATATTTGGAGATTTTATTTATTTGTTTTAAGTATTTTTAAGAAGTTAGAAGTCCAAAATGAAGACTTTTTGGATTATGCAGAGCTTTAAAAGAAGTAGATTTTATTTTTTTAATTTTATAAGATTTACAAAAGTCGGGCCAATGATCATACTAAAGAATTAGTAAGTAGGGTATGATTTTCGTATTTTACATTTTTGAGATTTTATATTATTATTTTAAAGTACTTTTGAGGTTTTAATAATCAAAATTAAGGCCTAATGTATAAGTATATTGATTAGGTAGAGTTTTAGAATGTGTATAATTAGTTTCTTAGTTTTATAAAGTTTAAAAAAATTGCATAAATTATACCTACAATTTTTTTAGTAATAAATTAAAGTAAAGAGTAAATAGAGTAGAAAAAGAAAAGAATACCAAAACAAATCAGATTCCTAAATCTTAGACTCTAAATAAAGAGACAAACTAAGTTAGTGGACTATTAAATGCAAAGTTGTAGTAGGTAAAGTTTTAGAAGGTATATAATTAGTTTCTTAATTTTATAAAGTTTAAAAATATTGCATAAATTATACTTACAAATTTTTAATAATAAATTATAGTAAAGAGTTAAATAGAAAAATCGAGTCAATGATCATATTAAAAAATTAGTAAGTAGGGTATGATTTTCGTATTTTACTAAAAAATTAGTAAGTAGGGCCAATGATCATACTAAAATTGTTATTCTAAAGTACTTTTGAGGTTTTAATAATCAAAATTAAGGCCTAATGTATAAGTATATTGATTAGGTAGAGTTTTAGAATGTGTATAATTAGTTTCTTAGTTTTATAAAGTTTTAAAATATTGCGTAAATTATACCTAAGAATTTTTTAATAATAAATTATAGTTAAGAGTAAATAGAGTAGAAAAAGAAAAGAATACCAAAACAAATAGGATTCTTGAATTTTATATATCTAATTCAAAGAGAGTTGGACTCTAGATACAGAGACCAACTAAGTTAGGGGACTACCACATGCAAAGTTGAAGCTTACGTGTCAGTAAGAGAAAGTTCTTAAAAAGTTGTACTTGTTGTAAAGATAGAGTTCCAAAAATTCTATGTGTCGCAATTTTAAACAAAAGTTTCAGCTTTATATATATATATATATTAGCTTAATCAAATTTAGTAAGAGACAAAATGATAATTTTTAGCACCCCTGTGGTGAAATCCTGGTTCCGCCACTGGTTTTGGGGTGGTTGCGCCGGATAGAGTTGCCGGAAAGAACAACGTGAAATATCATCCCGGTGAGGACTATTTGTCTTCTTGACCGGGTAAGAGCGCATGCCTTTTAGCATTTTAGCTTTTTTTTGTGCTATCCATTACCATTATGGCGGTGTCTGACTGATACTGTTGTTGTGGAGGTTAGCATGTCTCATTGTCTATTTTTTTTCAGGCTTCTGTTCTACAACGAAAAGGATGTTTGATGGAACTAATGGATCCAAGACTTGGTTCACGTTTCAACCAAGAGTAGGCAATAAGAATGATCAAGATTGCTCTGCTATGCACTAATCCATCTCCCACGCTTAGGCCCATAATGTCTGCAGTAGTGGGCATGCTTCAAGGTCATATAAGTGTTCAGGAATTAAGCATGGATCCTAGTATCTATGATGACGACTTGATGTTTCAATCCCTGAGAGACAAACATAATGAGATGCGACCCGATAACTCAACTTAAATTGAAGCCCTTGTTCATTCATCTGATGTCGCACCCAATGACTCTTCCTCTACATCTGCCCAGTTTTACTTCCTCCACATTTGAAGGATCTGTACAAAGTCGATCCTCATTTTCCATAGCAAAAGAGTGATAGTAGCTATCCTCTGCCAACTGAGGGATTTTACTGTTGGTGAATAGTCGATTAAGGTAAGTCGAAGCTTAGAATTGTTCGACACATTGAACCCCTGCTTGTTTGAAGCAAAATTATAAGTTGGTTCTTCTTTCTATGTTGCATAGCAACAACTATTCTCAAGATGGTGATCAAGAAACTCGTGACCTCTAATGCCTACATAGGCAACCCTTCGTTCAAGCTAAGAAACATTATATGATATGTATATTTTCCTGGGAAACTTTCTCAGAACTCAGTCAAATATTTCTTGTTGCACTGAGATTACCCCTAAACTATGGCACGATTGCAAGATTGGAAAATTTCAAAAGAAAATTGCAACTAATTCGCCAGAGACACTTGCCTTGTATTTCAAGAGGTACCCATTTGCTTTATTTGCTAAATGACCTCGTATGGCACCCTCAGGAGTGGGGCTATACACAAACCGAGTTCAAGCCGAATATGGATGTGTTCAAACTCAGTTCGTTTAAGTTTGGGCATGTTCGAGCTCGGCTCGAGTTCGTCAACAGCCTAAACATTAACGTTTGAACTCGGCTCAAGTTCGTGACGGTGAGACTTGGGCTTGGCTAGTTTAACTCGTTTAACAATACGAGCCGAACTCGAGTTCGGAAACTCGGCTCGCAGTCATGTTCAAGTTCCAATCAAATCTCTAAAATTACTCAAAATCCTCAAATCGTTCAAGCAATGAAGCTATAATTAATAAAAAAAAATGATAAATAGAAGTGGGCTTGGGGTTTTGGGGTGACTTAAAGGCTTGGCCTCCACTTTAAAATTTAATTTATGTGATTTATATAAATATTAATTTTGTAAACATATTATAATTAATTTATTATTTAGACGAGCTGTTCGCGAACATGTTTGTGAATATTTTAGTGTGTTCATGTTCGACTCGTTTAATAAACGAGCCCTGAAAACTTGTTCATGTTCTGTTCACATATTATATGAACGAACGTGAATGAGTTTTGGGGAGAATGGGCTCGATTCATTTACAGCCCTACTCAGGAGTGGCAGAGGAAAGGTTTGTATTCGTTACCAAAAATACAAGCTCAATTGAACTACTATCTAATGGACCATGCAATGCATGGGATGCCATGCGATCTAATAATTCTCAATCAAATACTTTAGCGAAGCGTAATTTTTAGCAAAGAAAAAAGGAGAGGGAGTTCAAAACTTTTAAAATTTTCAAACTAGCCCACAACTCAAGACAATGAGAATTGTATCACTACAAGAAAAGATGAATTTAGCGACGGACTTTTAGCGACGGAAGAATTTGCCAACGGGCTTCTAACGACGAAAGTAACCGTCGCTAAATATTTTAGAGAATTTTATAATTTTTTTAAAAAAATTAAGCGACAAAATAATTCCGTCGCTAAAAATCCCGTCGGTGAAAATGGACTTTTACCAACGGACTATCAGCGACGGAATTCTTCCGTCGCTAAAAGTTCGCCTTAAATCACAGTTCTGATTTCTTTGTTTTCTCTCTCTGTCTCTCTCTCTCTCATCTCTCACCCACCGACGTTCTCACTCCGGCGACCCAACTTCGGTGACACGCCCTCTTCCCCCCGACGTCGTGCCACCTCTGGCGGCCACCACGACCAGTCTTCAACTCTGGCTAGATCGATTTTGCCAGGTCTGCCTAGATCTTTGAGCTCCGGCCAACTCCGGTAAGTCTCGAACTGGTTTCTGATCTCATTAATCGCCAACAGTATGTTCTTTGAGCCCAAATATAGTACTTGTTAATTGGTTGCGCATCAATTAGGTCTTGTGTGCATCTATCTGTAATTGTAATCTAAGTTGATTTCAATACCTAGAAGTTCATATTACATCCTCGCGTTAGTGTGCAGAAATGGTTGCAACAATGATGTATACTCTTGTAACACTGAACGACACTATTTCAGTTATCATAAGTTTAACAAAGAAAATTAACTCAAAAGATGACAACATTAAAGATGCAGCCCTTTAGTAACATGTCCATGAATGCTTGAAACCATTAAAAGGCTTGTGACCTTAAAAGAAAGAGTTTTATTCCATACATGGCAAGGCACGGGTAAAATTGGTTGGCAAAAAATGAGAGTGCAGAGTACTTGACGATTGGAGTGACTTCAAGTTACTATTTTGATCAGAAACCACACATATAAAAGTCAGAACAAAGGCGCACAACTATGTGTGTGTGTGGGGGGGGGGGGGAGAGAGTATGTTAGAGTTTTAAGAGTATTACAGGAGCAGAGTGTATTTTGTCATTTTTAGTTTTTGAAAGTCTGTCAGGTATCCTCAGAAAAAGGAGTTTTGGTTGAGTCATGGGAGGTACAATTTGAAGGGAGAGACTTCAAGATTGTACTGATCATGGGAGGCACAATTTCGAGAGTAAAGAGTAGGCTACAATCCTCAGAGAACGGTTCATCTTGGTTGGGTCACCATGGATACCCACAATCACGGGGCTCTCACCAAGCCTCGTACCAGCACCAGCATGTGCCTACCCCTTTTAGTTATGTGACAGTCAAGATGCGAATGCTTTATATAGATTTGAATTAATGGCATGAAATGCCAGTTCAACACAATTCACTAATGATCGTAGTCCAATTCACTAATTGAAACTTGTCCTAATTTGCCCTAATTGGAATTTGCCTCACTTGGCTCCATTGGTTAGTGACGTAGCTAAGCCAATTTAATTGTATCACCTATTGAATGCCCTAATCTAATCGAACCCTAAATTGAATGTCCTAATCCAACCAAACCCTAAATTAAACATATTTAACCCCCTAATTGAACTCTAAATTGAATGCCCCAATTCAGCCGAGCACTAAATTAAAGTAATTGAACCCTAAATTGATGTAATTGAACCCTAATTAAACCATAAATTGAATGGCCTAATCGAATTGAACCCTAAATTGAATGCCTTAATCGAATCAAACCCTAATTTAAACTAATTGAACCCTAAATTGAATGTCCCAATTCAACCGAGCACTAAATTGAAGTAATTGAACCATAATTGAACCCTAAATTGATGTAATTGAATCCTAATTAAATCCTAAATTGAATGACCTAATCGAATCGAACCCTAAATTAAACTAATTGAACCCCTAATTGAACCCTAAATTAAATGCCCTAATCCAATCGAACCCTAAATTGAACTAATTGAACCCCCTAATTGAACCCTAAATTGAATGCTCCAATTCAACCGTTTGAACTAATAGAACCTTCTAATTAAACCCTAAATTGAAGTAACTGAACCCCCTAATTGAACCCTAAATTAATTGTCCTAATAGAATCGAACACCAAATTGAAATAATTCAAGCGCATCGGATATGTGCATTTTGAACAATTTTTTCCATTTGAACATTGATCATTTGTTTGATAATTTTAGGTTGTTAATTGTGCATTTGAGAATTGTGATTATTGATTGATTATTTTAGGTTGTTAATTAATGATTTTAGGTTATTAGCTGTGCATTTGAAGTAATTGAGATTAATAATTGATGATTACAGATTGTTAATCGTGCATTGAGCATTTGAGATATTGGGATTGTTGACGGAGGATGGGACCCAATTGGATTGAATGTGTGATTTTTATTAATTTTTATTGCGTTGAGCATTTGAGATTGAGAAATGAGATTGTTGACGGAGGATGGGACCCAATTGGATTGAGATACCTGTTAGTTAGCGCAAACACGGACACCACGTCTGATCGACGGTTTTCAACATTTAAAAAATAAATCAACGTATGCCGATGTGTCCGGAGGTGCGTGTTGGTGGGTGTCGGACACGTGTTCGGAGGCGTCAGACACGTGTCGGTATGTGTCGGACACGTGTCCGGAGGACTAGGACACGTGTACGTAGGTGTCGTACGTGTCGGACACCTGTCCGGAGGTGTCAGACACGTATCGGACACCATATCGACACCCTATATGAGGTGTCGGAATTGAGATTGTTGTCTCTGCATTCAATTTAGGTTAATTAGGTTAACGCGACATTTTTAGCATGCACCCTCTGGAATCTCATCGTGGTTCCAGCACTGGCTATAATTAGCCGTAATTAGTCTTGGTTAATAATATTTTAATAAATCAATTAACCCTAATTAGCTCTAACGAGCCTACTTAGTTTTAATTAACCCTAAGAAACTAATGAAAATCAAATCAGTTGTAATTACCCCAAATTAGCCCAAATGAACCCAATTACGCGCATATTGATTATAGTTAGCCTAGTTAGTCGTAGTTGGCACTAACATAACCCAGTTAAGCCTAATTAGGACTAATCAACACTACTCGGCACAATTAAATCCTAATTAGGACTAAAGAACCCTAATTAGTCCTAATCAACCCTCATTAGCTGTAATTATCTGAAACAACTCCTCATTAACAATTATTAGCCCTAACATAACCCAATTAAGCCTAGTTAGCCATAATTAGGACTAATCAACACTGCTTGGCACAATTAAATCCTAATTAGGACTAAATAACCCTAATTAGTCATAATCAACCCTAATTAGCTATAATTATCCGAAATAACTCTTCATTAACAATAATTAGCTCTAACATAACCTAATTAAGCCTAATTAGCCCTAATTAGGACTAATCAGCACTACTCGACACAATTAAACCTTAGTTAGAACTAAATAACCCTAATTAATCAACCCTAATTAGCTATAATTACCCAAAACTACTCCTCATTAACAATAATTAGCCATAACATAACTCAATTAAGCCTAATTAGTGCTCATTAGGACTAATCAGCACTACTCAGCATAATTAAACCCTAATTAGGACTAAATAACCCTAATTAGTCCTAATCTACCGTAATTAGCTATAATTAGCCCAAGGTACTCCTCATTAACACTAATTAGCCCT
Source organism: Escallonia herrerae (assembly GCA_033070095.1). Lineage (NCBI taxonomy): Eukaryota > Viridiplantae > Streptophyta > Magnoliopsida > Escalloniales > Escalloniaceae > Escallonia > Escallonia herrerae. The sequence continues at coordinate 70,758 of JAVXUP010002380.1, read as the reverse complement.
AACATATCTTAATAAATCCTAATTAGATTAACTTTTTCCCATAACGCTAAACCCTAAACCTCGATACTCGTAATTAACCCTAATAACCCAGTTAGCCCTAATTAGCCCTTGTACGTTCCATAATCACACCATATTGCCCAGAGCTAGTTCAATTACTCGTTATTTACAAACCCTGCCTTCTTTATATTAGTTGTTGTTTTGAGAAGTCCATTGGCAACGAGATGGTTCAACTCGTTGCCAACGAATTCTATTTAAAGTGGAATTGGTAACATATGCAACAATCTTTTTGCAATTTTGATATTTCGGAAAGATTCTTGCATATGTTATCAATTTCTGAACGCATGACGCAGATTCATCCCACACGCGTGTTGACTCTCCTTCTTCCGTGAGTTCTACCTCAGGTATAGTTGATAACGGTATTTAGTACATTTTTGCTAATTTATATTTGAAGTATATTTGAATTGTATTAATGTCTGTGTTTTGTAGGATCTCAACGAGGACGTGGCCCGACACGCGGGGTACGCATTGACCCCAGCATAAACAGGAGTTACGCTCACCCAGGAGGGCCTGTAAGTAAAATAAAATCACATCATGCCTTATTTTGTACATTTGGGATGTTAATTTATATTTGAACTGTATTAGTTTATTTATTTACTTCCTTGGCAAGATCCTGGAGAATCAGTCGAGGACGAAGATCGGCGTTCTTATGAAGGGCCGATTCATCGAGCCACGCCTGTACCGGAAGGACTGGGATGCCATTACGAGGGAGTCCCTATGGGAGGAGTGGCAGGTACGCTGAAGTATTTTTTCCTGCGATAGTATTTGTTTAATTAGAGTTTGTTTTCTAAATTAATTTGTGTTATTGAATGCCTTGCAGGAGGGGTTCACGTTTGACTCGGTTGATCAGCAGGCACTGGGGCGGCAGGCCTTATTTTCTTACATCGCCAAGAATTACGGCCAGTGGCTACACGACGCACGGGACTGGGCAAAAAAGATGCTGCCCGATGGTGCCCCGATGTCGGAGATGAAGACTTATCCCCCACATTGGATATCTCCGATTGTATGGGGGGATATGATAGATCGGTGGGCTGCGAATCTAGGTAGCGACGCTAAGAGTAAGAAGGGGGCCGAGAATAGACAAACAGAGATCCGACGCACACGGGGGGGGGGGGGAGGGGTCGGTGCCACACGACATCATCCGACACATGAATGCGGTCCAGAACCCGGATCTAAAGGAGGATAAGGTCGCAGCTCTAACGTATAATCAGACACACGTGCGGAAGAAGGACAAGGACGAGGCGCGCCGGGCCGGCGATTATGTTTCGGATATTGCCCGGCGGATCGATGTAAGTCGATGTGTTTAATTAAGTTGTTAATTTTTTCTTACAATCCTCAATGTATGTTGCATTAATTAATGCCCTAACATATCTTTAAATCACTATTTTTGCAGGCCTCGTATGAACAGCTTAGGGAGTCCGGACAGCCATCAGCGTCCACTAGTACGCGTGGGAGTACTGGGGCGTTGAAGTGATGGCTAGATACGCCAGAGGTCGTCAATCGGCCGGAAGGCCGCATACGCGGCCTGCCTAGCACGACTGCTCGTGCTGTGATAGGAGCGTCCTCACCCCACTGCCCCTGCATGGACACCGACTCCTCGACATTTGTTGGACGAGGAAGAGATCCAGTGCATTGCTATGGTGGTGTTGAGGCTAATCAAGGAGCAGGATCAGCAGGGTACCGCTGCTGGACATGCCGAGCAGGCCCCGGATTAGCAGGATCCAGATCCGGGACTCGGCAACCCCTGATGAGCCTCTTCTCGTGCCCAGTCCCAGCTTGTCCCCCCCTCCCCCCGCCTGGTCCCAGCTTGTCCCCCTCCTCCCCCCGCCCGTCTTGTACATCATGACTATTTTTTGTGTTATATACATTTTTTATAATTGATTGTATATATTTCTTTGTGTATTGATTATTGTGCGTTGTTGAGAATTGAAAATTTTATTACAGGTCTGGGTAATAGAAAAATAAAAAAATATTTTAAAAAAATTTGACTTTCGGCGACATATCAATTCCGTCGCCAAAACTCTTATTTAAGTACGGAACATTCCGTCGCCAAAAAAATTATTCCGTCGCTAAATTCACAAAATAGAAAATAAATTAAAATACGTAAAATATAATTAGCGACGGATATTCCGTCGCTAATTAATAAATAAGTCCGTCACAAAAATATTAGACGACAGATTTAAAAATTCCGTCGCTAAACTTTTAATAACGGACTTTTATATGAGGGACTTTTAGTGACGGAATATCCGTCGCTAAAAGTCTTTTTTCTTGTAGTGTATTGATAAGTAACTGAAAACATAGAATACATTTATTGCTCAAGTTTTAGTGATATCAATCTAGTTTTAGTGACAGTAACCTAGCAGCTAAAACTATTATCAAGGAAGAAGATGTCTCGTAATTTTAACCGATATGCTTTTTTAGCAAAATCTAATGAAGAATGATTGCATTTTTTTTTTTATCATAATGACATGCCTAGTGTGTTGCCTCCTTTGGCGACAAAAAAATGTGGATTTTGCATAGAAATGATGTAGATCTAGTCCATATCAAGCCCACTATCACTATGTTGGTCAGTGTCCGATACTGTTATGTAGAGCTAGTTCATATCTTGCCCATATCAAGCCTTTGAAGACGTTAGCTAAGATATATCCACTACCATTATATTGGTCAGTGTCTGATACTGTTGTGGAGGTTAGCATGTTTCATGGTTTATTTTGTTTCAGGCTTTTGTTCTACAACGGAAAGGAAGTTTGATGGAGCTAATGGATCCAAGACTGGGTTCAAGTTCAACCAGAAGGAGGCAATAGGAATGGTCAAGACTGCTTTGCTATGCACTTATCCATCTCCAGTGCTTAGGCCCACAGTTTCTGCAGTACTGGGCATGCTTCAATGTCATATCAGTGTTCGGGGAGCAGACATCGACCCTAGTATTTATGGTGATGACTTGATGTTTCAATCCCTGAGAGACAAATATAATGAGATGCGACCCGAGAACTATAGTGAAGCTGAAACCCTTGTTCATTCATCTGATGCGGTACCCAATGGCTCTTCCTCTATATCTGCCCAGTTTACTTCCTCCACATTTGCAGGATCTGTATAAAGTCTATCTTCATTTTCAATAACCAAACCATATTAATAGCTTTCCCTGCCAACCGAGCTATTTTAACATTGGTTAGTCGTCGATTAAGGTAAGTCGAAGCTTAGAATTCTTCGGCACATAGTTCCTGCTTGTTTGAAGCAAAACTGAGGGTTGTTTTGTCTTTGTATGTTGTATAGCGACAGTTATTAGCAAAATGCTAAAGAAACTCATGAGCTCAAATGCCTAGGGGGGCAACCCTCCATTCAAGCTCAGAAACTTCGTATGATATGTGCATTATCCTGGGAAAGTTACCAAGTAAAACAAGCTGCTAAACCTTTTACTTCTTGTTGCATAAAAATTACTCCTAAATTATTGCAGGGTTGCAAGATTAGGATAAAGAAAGAAAACATAAATGCATGAGAAAGATATTTGAGATCATATATCTCAGGTATGTTGTAGATCTGAGTTATTGATGTGGTGGGTGATGCCATTGCGGTGGTGGTGATGTATGTGGTTTATGGTGGCAGTGGCGGTGATGTATGTGGTTTATGGTGGCAGTGGCGGTGCTCTCTGTTTGTATCTTGGATTTGGTCTGGGTTATATGACTGATTTGGGTTTTTAATTGAATGTAACTAATATTGCGATCTCTTTTTCATCCGACTAAACGAGCTGACATTTCAATTTGCATGAGTAAGTCACTACAATTAACGTGGGCAAGTCAAGTACACGTGACATGACTTACCAAAATACATAATCAGTTAAATACAGGCTAAATATCGAATTGTGCAAAAGTTAAACGGTATCATCCGATGAATACGAAAGAAGAGTACAGAACTCAAACAACAAGTTAGCTTGAAAAGTAAAATAAAAGAGCTAACAAGTTAGTAGATACAAAATTTTGATGTGATCGCAATACGTCTCAAATCCAGAAGGACGGTTTTGTGAAGGGTAAAATAGGATCAACAATGAGAAATGAAGACAAAAGGTTTTGCCACATAAATCACGGAGGCAAAAGTGCCACTGCAGTACTGATTGGATGATGGCAAACTTAGAAAGCAATGCTTGGAAGCAGCAAGGCCCACATTGATGCTTTGAAACCAAAAAAGTCAAATTACCCAAGCATCGTCGGTCATGAACGTGGAATTCAGATTCACTCAACAAACTTCTGGGACTAAAAACAAGAACATGATCTTTGGTAGGCAATAATTATCGAGTCGATGTGGAAACATGGATATCTAGAAAGAATGACGAGAGGATACGAGAAACGAAATCCTTACAAAGGGAAAATAGATCGTGTGCAATGATGAGGATATAAAGAAACACAAATCCTCGAAATTAAAATCAAACAATTTCAGCAACAATGCAAATTTGAAAGGATTAATCCCTTACACAAATAGGATTAATCGGTCAACGCGTTAATTCAGATTTTGAAAATAGTAAAGCGTTACCTCTAATTGCGCAATTAAACTATATAGTCTTGGTATTCGCCAAAGTCTTAAAGCATTACAAAGGCATTCTAATTTAGACTTTTGGGTTGGGATGGGGTCGGCCGGTCGGCGAGTTCTGATTGTCCAGCCAAAGCATACAGCTTTGCATGAGAATATATTAGCTCAAGAAAAGAAAAAGAGATGGAAACCATCTCCACTCTCATGCAAGTCTACCATGAGTCAGGTCTATGCAAGTCAAGTCTATTTTAATATGCTTTGAAGCAAGTGGCATTGGAGCACAGATTGGGAATCTTCCGGAGGAGGAAGACGAGGCTTCTTTCACGTTCTTCATTCATTTGTTTGTCTTCTGTGAATTTGCAAGTAGACCAAACGACTTCAGAGAGTAAAAAAAAAAACACTAGAACTAGGGTAAAAAAAAACGTATACCTACAAGCAACGAAGTCCTTACAAAAGCAAAATAGATCATGACGATGAGGATTTAAAGAAACACAAATCCTTTGAAATTAAAATTTGACACAAATAGGCGGCCTGCGCTGATTCAGATTTGAAAAATAGTATAGCCTTATCTCGAATTGTGCAATTCAACTCTGTAGTCTTGATATCCTGAGATGAATTACACATATATAAAAATACGGATGAAATTTAATAGTTAATTTTTTTTGTCCTAAAATTTCCCTTTTATAATTGATTCATAAAAGGTTATGAGTTACTACGGGTTTTTTCTCTTAAAATTTTCTTTTCCCTAAAATACCCTTTTTAGAATTAGCGTGTTATTAAAAGATAAGGGTGTTTTTTCTTATTTTCATAAGATATTAAACCTCTTTCCTTAAGCTATCCTTATTTAACATATATCCTTATAAGAGTTAAGGGTTGTTTTGACGTTTTAAAAAAAATAATGAAAACCCTATAAAATCACCTTTTAACTCTTGCATGCTCTCTAATTACTGAAAAAATTCTATCAAAATCTACCTCCATTCACATTAAAGCTAAACTATTCTAGAGTTACTACATCTTCTACATCAAATTCGGTCAAATAAAATAATTTACAGATAACAGAGTTTTTTGTAACCTTTCAAGCAAAAAGAAATATCTTACTTCAAACTAATGGACTTCTAAGATGCGTACGTAATCATGACTTTTAAGAATCGCTAGATTATACCTTTATGTTCCTAATTATATATAATATGGGCTCATGGCGTATAAATAATCCTAAGTTTGTATTAGAGTTATGAGCATGATGGCATATTTTTTATGTGTTTATTATCATTGTACGTTTCACTGGAGCCTGTAATACCAAATATTACCATGATAATAGGTTCTTTATATGGTTATTATTTTTGTATATTTCACTCTGGGGATGATAAAAACCCTAATTTATTTGAGCTCAAATGTTTAATGATTTTCTTTTCCTTTTTTTTTTGTTAAAAACTCTCATATTTTTGAAACACAAGGGGTAAATGGTTACACATTTTTTTCTTCAGAGATCCTCTTTAAATTCAAAAGGTTTTTAAATTGACGATGTTTATAAGTTTCCAAAAAAGTGAGGTTTGCTAAATTCAAACATTTTGCCGCTCAAGAGCTTAAAAGATAACAAATTCATCTTTTAATAATAAAAGAATAAGCCTTTAACCAAAATGGGTATAGATCTAACTCCATCTTAGAAAAAGATCCTTCGTTCTTTCGAAATTACGCTTTTTGAATTTACAAGGTTTAAATACATTAAAGGATGTTTTGACTTCTAAAAGGGTAAGACTAAACTACAACATTTTTCTATTAAATTCAAGCATTTTGTCCCAACAAACGTTGATCACACCCGAAGGCCCACTGGGAATCCCATTTTACATGACAAGTCGACGAGCTAAGTAGTCAATCTTCAACGCTCTGAACCGGTCAAAATGCTCATCGCGCCTCGGCCGTCGCACACCGCCCAACTCCTTTCTCTCTGAAACGACGACCATCGGCATGCCTTGGCCTTCCTTAGGGGGTCAGCCTCGGCCACCCTTAAAGGGTCAGCCTCGGCCTCCCCTTGGGGGTCGTCCTCGGCCACCCTAAAGCGTCGGACTCGACCTCCCCTTAATGGTCTTCCTCGCCCTTGCCCCAAGGGTCAGCCTCAACCTTCCCCTAAGGGTTGGCATTGGGCCTTCCCCTTAAGACTTTCACTTCTCTTCAAGTGGCCGTGTGCCTCTGCAACGCCCGTAGCCTGGGCCGACACACCGACTCTGAGAAGTCCGTTCCTTGCCCCGACTCGCTAACTCCACGACATTCCTCACCGCGCCGGAGTTGCCAACTCCTCAACGTCTGTCACCCGGGCCAACTCGCCAACTCCCTCGATGTTTGTCACCTAGGCCAACTCGTCGACTCCGTGAAGTCCTTCGCCCGTGCCAACTCACCGTGACGTTCATCTCCTGCGCCGACTCGCAGACTACGCCACATCCGTCGCCCACGCCCATGCGCCGCACTGCTAATATAGCCGTGCCCCCATGCTCTCTATCACACTATCATGCCCCTGGCACCATACACACTTCGTCGCGCCCACGCGCCACGCTGCTTATACAGTTGTGCCATATGGCTTTTTGTCACACTACCACGCACCTTGCGTTGGTCCATCCTTTCACCACACCATGCACACCTTGCGTTGGTCGTGGAACATGCTTTGACCCACTCTTCGAAGTGTGCAGCATCCTGCGGGGATAGACGACTCCTCCGAGACACTATCTCTGCTAGGGAGCTCTAAGTGCTCCGGCATGAAGACTCTTATGAGATGCTATCTTGAAGTGCTCTGAGTGCTCTAGCACGAGGACTCACCCACGGGGATAGGCGACTCCTCTGGGGCACTATCTCTGCCAGGGAGCTTTAACTCCAATTTCGCTAGGTAGAGGGCTCCTACGGGACGCTACCTCGGCCCGTCAGGTAAACGGCTCCTCCGGGATGCTACCTTGATGGGCTTTGAGTGCCTCGGCATAAGGACTCACCCGTGGGGATAAGGGACTCCTTCCAGACACTATCTCCATCGGGGAGTTCTAAGTGCTCCGGCATGAAGACTCATATTCTGCCATGCAGACGGACGCTCCGGGATGCTACCTTGGCCCGCTAGGTAGACGGATCCTCTGGGATGCTACTTCGGCCTCGAGATAGGCGACTCCTCTGGGACATTATCTCTGCCAGGGTGTCTGCGTGACAAGTTGTAATATCCTGAACTTCGGGAGCCGATTAAAATAACCATTCGGGCTCTGAAAAATAAACGGTCGCTAATTTTGAGCAATACTCGAGCATTAGAAGCTTGTGGAAGCTTAAAATAATTTTGGAGCAAAAATGTAATTTTTGAAAATTTGGGGGCATTTTCGTAATTTTGGAAACTTTGGGGAGTATTTGTGCAATTTTATAAAGTAAATTAGAAACCATTTTTCTGAGCTGGCCACCTCCTACTAGCTTAATGATTAAGCTAAAAAAAAGGAGAAGATAATTGAGAAAGAATGGATAAGGTTAAAGAAGAAAAAACAAAACAAAACAAAAAAAAGACAAAAAGGGAAACCTTTCCCTTTCGGGAAAGGAAGAAGAACAGGAACCCAGAAACAAAGAAGAGAAAGAAAAAAAAAGAGAGAAGCAGAGGCTTCGGCCGAAGAGGATTTAAGGGGAATTCGAGCAGTGAATTGGAAAGGGCTCAAGCACGAGATTCCAAGAGGTAATCTCTTCTCGTTTGGGTGTATGTACTCACTGTGTGTATAATAGGTGTGCTCGTGCGTGTGTTCTTGGCGTACGGGTGTGTGAGTTTAGGTAGGATTTGGATGTAATTGTGTGATTAAAATGGTGTTAGGATTGTTTTGTTGAATTTAACCTTATGTGGGTGTTGTTTATAGTGGATTAATGGTAAATTTGTGGGTGTATGTGTGAGGTTGGAGGGGCTGGGTGCTGCGGCTGAAGGTTGAAGACGAGCTGTGTGTGTTTGAAGGTGAAAGAGTAGGTGCCTTGATTTGAACAGTAGACGTAATTGTCGCTAATGCTAGGAATTACTTTAGGCAGTTTTTCCCTCGAATTTTTATAAATAGTTAGGTTCAAAATTAGAAAACGTACAAAACAGTAACCCCAAATATTTTCACAATACGTAAGCTCTGGAAAATTTTGGGAATTTTTGGAGTCCGCGAAGGGCCCTAAATTAGGGTACCGATTAAAGAACTTTGTTGATTTATTTAGCATATCAAACTAAGTTATTTTAATCTGAAATTTTTATGGAAACTTTATTTTACTGATATGATTCATATTCTAAAATTTCAGGCCATTCTGAGGCTGATAAGTATTTTTCGCGAAACTGGCCTTTTAGCGCTCGGTCCGGACATCGGTTCGGGATTTTCGGACGAAAATTTTATAAAATACTTTTTAGGCCAGAAATAACATCGGGATGCTTAAAATAGCAGTTTAAGATATTTTTGAGATTTTTTTGGTGCCGAAAACTCCTAGGGGTGTTTCGGTAATTTGCCACCCCGAAGGGGTATTTTGGTAATTTGACCTAAGAAATGTATTTTGGCATAAATTTACATATGGAAGGTTTATTTCAATGATTCTACTTACGGGAAGGCCGTTTGGATAATTTAAGTCTGTGAGGGGCATTTCAGTAATTTTACACCCTAGGGGTGTTTCAGTAATTTTACATACCCGGTGAGGGGAGGTTCATTTTGGGAGTATGTGTGAGTTCGTATTAAGTTATAATCTTGTTCTGTAGGCTGTTTCTAATGGTTCGATTATTCCGTTTAGGTTAAAACTAAAGACTTCCGGTTAGGATAATTTAGCTACGGATCCAGGTAAGGGATTCTATCTGAACCTTGGGTAAGGACTTTTGTCCGAACCCTTATTCGATTACATGTACTCGTAAGTACTCCTTTGATATATTTATGGCTAATGCCGAACTATGAGTTATGTATTGATATCATGTTCTTGCCCAGAAAACCCTAATGTTGAACCTGAATTGATTATTTGGAAATCTTGTGATGCTCGCCTATTATTGTGTGCTGAGCAGATTTGATAATTGTCTGTATCCGTTCTTTTGGATTGTTGTGCTTAAAACTCGATAATTATTCGTAATCGTTTTGTTGTTTATCTGTGATTTTTCTTCTGAAAATTCTGATTTTCTCTGAAATTCTGATTTCTTCTGAAAATTCTGAATGCTGACTTGTGTCAGTATGATTATTGTTACTGGAATCTGAATTGATCTCCGTGATTGAGCTTATGTTAGTGTTCATTGATATTGTTAATTTTTCTGTGTTGACCTGGGTTATCTGTTCTGTTCTGAGGCGGGCGTTATAAGACTGGTCTGAATCCTGCATGGAATGCAGGCTAGTACCTAAATGGACTAGTAATTATTCTGGTACATCATGCATGTGTACATTCTGTTAGCGTGCCGAAATGGCATTGCAATCACCCAGGATCAACGTTGATTTTTGATTTTATCTGCTCTGTACAATGCCATGACTATTACGAAAATGTCTGAAAAGTAGTATCTGAAATGATCTGTACTTCTGTTGAAATTCTTTGGGAAAACCTTCAGTGTATTTTGGAAAGAACTGTCTCAGATGATCTGTATACGTTTGAAAGATCTTGAGAAAACTCTGTTGTGATTTGAAGATGATCTTTTATTAATTGTTCTGGAACCAATCATGGGTATTACTGTTTATTTTGGTATCTGTTTCTGTGAATTTCGATCATTTTGAGAATCATTGAGTATTTTTAACCGTTTGAAGTATTCTGGAAATCTTTGTCAGTTGGATTCTTGGAATCATTTTGTAATCCTGTTAGTAGTCCTTGTGCGACCTTACTGAGCTCTCAAAAGCTCACCCTTCATTTGATTCCTTTCTGCAGGTTTTGATCATCAGTAGACTGCTCGGGAATGGGGTTTAGAGTCTGAGATTCCGATGAGCCCATCACCACTGGATAGTAAGACCCTGCGCGGGTCGGTACGTATAATTTGTTCTTAGGAAATTTGAATTGCGAATAACCTAAGCTGTAATAGTTTAAGCTAAACAATTATGATCCCGTATCTTGAGAAATCTGAGTTGATGTTGAATTAGATGATTTGGAATATGTGTTAGTGAACAGATCTGACAGGTTTGATGTGATCCGGTAAGTTAACAACCCGGGAGTTCGAGGCGGCGGAGCTCTGGATTTTCGGGGGCGTTACACAAACCTATGTGCTCGGGCATTGGAGGCTTTCATCGGCATTCTTAAGGACTATGACCCCCGAGTCACTCTGAGACCGAAGGAAAAGGGCGCACCTAGTTCGCTTGGAAGTTGGGCGTCAGGTCTTCCCCACCGCTGCCAGGCCTGTGGACTCTACAAGGGCTTGGACTAGTGGCTAGATCAAGGGCATTCCCTAGCCACACCAGTGCTGTGAAAGCCAGTCTTTCCAGACAGTCAAAGCGACATTGTGCAGGGCAGGTTAGGTGAATATGCGATTCGACAAACCGTGGAGCGCCGACACCTGTGGACCCTTCGGTGATGTGTCACTCCCGGGGAGCGCCATGTGTCGCTTGATGACATTATCATCTCAACCTCTATGAATAGGGGTCTTGATAATTCTTTTGCAGGACTTCAAAAACTAGACATTGTTCACATTCACTTTCTCACTCTAGAATTCTAGAGAGAGAAACATACATGATCTTGACTCTGGACCTAAGCATAGGACTGTGACTATCGTCGTGTATTCACCTCGCGCCATCGCCCTTGCAGCACTGCCACCCTCAGGTTCTGTCTGCGAAGCCTTTAGTCTCTACCCTTGCTCTATTCTTGATGTGTCTCACATCAACATACTTGACATCTGACTCAAACTGCATTCCTTGTGGCACCTCCACGTTGATTGTCAACCCACTTTCTTTAGAATCATTTCTTAACCCGAACTCTAAAAGGCGAAATTACGAAAAAATGCTCATAACGAAAAAGGCTAAGAATACTTGAAATTGACGTTAACGTATTAAAAAAATTTGGGGTCCAACAGCGTCGTCCCCATTTTCAAATAATCAACCTCTTCGGTGAGTGTATAACAAGGAAATTCGTTGAAACGCGCATTAAAAAGTAAACTCCAAATTTAGCGTCTACAACCATCTCTGTCCAATTTCCAATTTTCGAAATGTCCTTCTAGATGACATATCTCCTACCGTTCTTTAGCTGAAGTATTACTATTTTCCTCCAAATACGAGAGGAGAGGTCAAAATATAGCATTTAGATTTTGTGGGTTGGGTTGTGGTTAGGGAGTCTAAATTGTTCTTATATTCACACAATGATGATTGTCTTATTCTTGCATGACCAATTAGCGTTTAATATGAAACGGTCAATCATGATGTCTATTACTTTTGACATTAATGAATGACTTTTTCTTGCACAAGTCTGTCATCAAAAGCATATAGCTTTGCACGAAGCTCAAGAAATGAAAAAGAGATGGAAACAATACTGGATATGACAAGAATCACCTCAGCTCTCGTGCTCATCTTGTCTGTTTTGCTATGCTTTAAAGCAAGTGGCATTGCAGCACAGACTGGCAAGCTTCCTGAGGAGGAAGGCAAGGCTTCTTTCACGTTCTTCATTCTTTTGTTTGTCTTCTGTGAATTTGCAAGTAGACCAAACAACTCCAGAAAGTAAAGCTATCAAATCTTTTTATATCATGCTTGGTAGAATGTAAAGCTGTAGGAAGTGGAAGGAGGGATGACAAGGTTTTCTTCGATGAACTGTCCCTCCTAGCACAATTAACTAAGAGTGAATCAACTGCATGTTGCTGTCATGTCGAAACTGAACCGCAACAAGTCTCGTCAAAGCTTGTCTATATATGCTTGACCACCAATCTCCTCAACTTTGGTCTTATATGATTGTCATTCGGCAGTAGTGTAGATAAATTCGTTATGCATTCAACTTGTATCCAACAAATCTCAGAACGACAGAATGACTTCAATCTGTGCAGTGAATGCTCTCAAGGAAATCGCTGAACAGTTGGGCAAAAGTGACTGGGATTTCAATCTGAATCCTTGTGATGGGAGCTCGAGCTGGAGTACACCAACTGCGGAAAACCTGGGAAAGTATTATTTAAACTATGTTTCCTGCGATTGCCCTAACACTGATGGTGTGTGTCACGTCACGGAAATGTATACTTCTTTTCAACACTATAAACTCATGTTCTGATTTCCTATTTTCTGACACATTGCTATATATCCACTGAAATTTGAGACGATATTACAGAAATTGGAGACGATATTGCAGAAATTTTGTTATGACTACAAAATTTACCTTTGTTTGTATGATCTGGTTTGTTATGTTTTTGGTTAACTATCAGAGGATCATTTAGTCCCTAACCGCTGGGCAAGCAAATAAAGTCCCCTGCTTAGCCAAAGAACAACTGCCGGTGTCGTCTATCAAGGATTTTCGCTTATGATGGTTCTATTTCTCTGTTTTCCAAGTATAGGAAGCACTACAAGAAAATAGGGCTTTAGTGACGGAAATTTCCGTCACTAAAAAAGAAATTTCCGTCGCAAAAAGTTTTAGTGACGGAAAATTCCGTCACACATTTCCGTAGCGTAAAGTCTAGTCACTAAAAAGTTAGTGACGGAATTTAGTGATTCCGTCATGCAATCGGCGACGGAGTGGAGACCTTTAGTGACGGAAATTTCCGTCACTAAAGGTATTTTTTTTAAAAAAAAAACATAATTTATTTATTTTTAAATTTTTGTATAAAATTATTTGTGACGGATAATTCCGTCACATAAAAGGCAAATATTCCGTCAATAATTTCTTTTTGCGACGTTTTTTGCCATTATTATTGCTTTGCACTTTTTTGGTTTTATGCATATAGTGACAAATCATAATCGTAGCTAAAATTAGAAAATAAAAGAAAAATAATTTTTCTTGTTTTTTTCAAATCCCATTTTTTTTCAAACCTGTATACAACAAATCCATCAACACATCGAGCTCCACAAAACCATTACCTCATCAAACTCCAAAAAATCCATTAACACATCCAGCTCCATTAAATCCATTAACACATCAAAATTCACAAATCTATAAACACATCAAATACCTAGTCAAACACAATTCCTAAATTAGGCGAATGTAATGACAACCTTGAACATGCAAGTAAGTCGGCATTTAAAATATCAAAGAGAGGGGATTAATTGGCCACTCAATTTTCGTCCTCATGAAGGCCATACTCCTCGCTGGCATCCACACCATCGTTGACATCATAATCCCCCGTATTTGTAGATGGCTGCACAATCAAATAAAAGATAAATTTCATTGACAATTGCTAAAAATCCATATCATAAATGATATAGTGAATAATTATGGATTCTATATGCCCAAACATAAACGAATTAGATTAACTTAAGTCATTCTTTAAACGAGCTCATTATTTTCATTATCACCATGATAGAACCCTCCCAAAAATCCCTACCATGCACACATACATAAACACGTACCTCTGCATGACGCCCCTTTGCCTGACATGCCTCTGCTTCCTTGCGTTTTTGCAGAAACTCTTCAAACAAACTATGTAGTTCTGGCTTCCAGTGCTCGGGAATATTCCCAGTCACATTTTGTGTGGCAGTAATACGTCTAGATGAACCTCCTACGCCGCTCATCCTCAACCGCGGTGGTGGTCCACGTTTTCCAAGACCAACTGCATGTCCTTTCTTATCCAGGGCATCCGGTACGGTGAGCCATAGCTCCTCAACATCATCCTCAGAGGTCATTGCCGGAGCACCTTCCACCTTAGACAGGCATCCTGCGGACAATGCAATACATGTGTTGAGACAATTATACAGTTAAAAATACCACTTTGCATGCTAGAAAGGAAAGGGGGCATAAATGATTAAACATTTCATATATATATATATATATATATATATATATATATATATATATATATATATATATATATATATATATATATACTGTTTTTCTAGTTTACACTTTAGGCATTAGACTATTCCCATTTACTGATACACCTTTGGACATTATATATCCGAACGGGAAAAAGAGAACTTTCGTTCTAGAAGACATGAAAACAAACACTGTTACGCTTACTACCATTCAATATTAACTAATCGATCAATGAAATTTGTATTATAGTCCTAGCTATTTTCTAATAAAATTCCTCGACTTAAGAAAGAACAAAAAAAAAACCCTTGTTCTTCCCTGAACATTATCGTTTATTAGTTTTGGAAAGTTTATTTACACCTTTGTTGCTGAAAGTACATTAGTGTCAAAACTTTACTATAAAATGAGGGTACGAACAAGCAATATGTCAACCTAAGTCTCTTATTTTGCTTGAAATATTTAACTTTAGTAGTTTGACGTTTTGGTGCATGGAAACCAAGATTATGCACTCCTCTTGCATTATGTCAGTAGTGTTCATTGCTTTGTCTGTTTGTATTCCTCTCAAGCCATTCTTTGGGTACATTGAACGAGTGTAGCATATAGGGATAGATATTGCTAGAAGGCATGGATCGATAACCGAAACAAAGAGTGCTCTAGCAAAAATGATTAAACATAATGTACTAAAGATATCTTCAGAACTTAGAAGATATAACGTGAAATGCAACAGTGGGATTAAGAGAAACACCTTTTGATGGATTAAGAGAAACACAATTAGAAGAGTTGAGAAACACACAAAACTTAGAAGATATAACGTGAGTTTATACTCACCTTTTGATGGATTAAGAGAAACACAATTAGAGGCAGCAACCATGGGACGGCAGCCACGACAGTGGTCACAGCAGCGGGGACAACAGCCACGGCAGAGTAATGGGGACGTCAGCCATGACAGGGACGATGGCGCGGAGCTTCGCGACGGCGGTGTTGGGCAGCTGGATGCAGGGTGAAGGCGCCGTCGGTGAGAGATCGGCGATGGGTCGTCGGGCAATTGGATGTCGTTGGGCACTTGAATGGCAATGGCGCTGGGGGCTTGGAGCGTAGTTAGTTGCCGAGGGAGGGATCGTGGGTGGGAAAACGGCGATGGTGCCGGGGGCTTGTGCAGTTGGTTGCCGGTGGAGGGATCGTGGGTGGGAGAACGGCGATGGTGCCGAGGGCTTGGGCTGTTGGACGCCGGGGAGGGGTCGTGGGCGAGAGAATGACAGAAGATTAAAGCAGTTGGCGGCTGGAAATTTTGGAATGAAAAAGATAAAAGAATCAATATAAAATTAGGGTTAAGTGTTTTTATTACTTTAAAACTCAAAAAAAATTAAATGCACAATTACAAAAATTTAATTATAAAATTCTGTCACTAAAACTTTTAGTGACAGAAAATTTGGTCACTAAAGCTAACTTAACTTTTACAGCTTAACATTGGCTGTTTAGGTGACGGAATTTCTGTGACGGAACCAAATTCCGTCACTAAAAACCTATTTTCTTGTGGTGAAGGAAACAAGCCAAATTTGAAATTTATGAATTAACGTTTATACGGAGGCCAAATGCAACATTCTCATCATTCATGTTGTACACTTAGAACTTCATCTCATCTTGGATCTTCTTCTTGCTGAAACAGAGTTCTCACAGGGCAGGATCTTGCTGGTACGCTTCCACCATCACTGGCAAAGTTACTTTTTATGACAATAATGTAAGGGTTTCGGAATCACGCTTGTCTATCATACATTTAGGTTGGCATTTTATGTTCTTATTAGCATAACATTGCTATCTAATGTTTGCAGTAATCTAAGTCGTAACTACCTCAATGGTACAATCCCCCCTGAGTGGGCTTCTACCAAATTGGAAAATCTGTGAGTTGTTCATGCAAATTATATTTAAAGTTCGTCAAATCTCTCGATCCTCTCAAATTTTAAGTTAACAAGGTAAAACTGCGACAGGTATGTCAATGAGAATCGCTTATCAGGTCCAATCCCAGAGTACTTGGGGAACATAACCAGTCTCACATCTATGTATGTCTTACATCATTCTCTCTCTCTCTCTACACACACACACATGTCAGAAGAAACACTATGGAGTTCTATTCGTTGTAATAATGTAGTATCTTAAAAGGGATTTTTAAGTTTTCAGGTCTTTAGGCAACAATCTGTTTAGTGGGACTGTTCCAGCTGAGCTCGGCAGGCTGGTCAATTTAAAGGATCTGTGCGGCCTTTCTCTTCCACAAATTTAATTTATCTAATCAGTGACATTCTTAAATTATTTAGGAGTTGATATCAAATAAGTTTATTCAGTGGCTTGTACCCTCCCTCCTCTTCTTCTTTCTATTTCTCATTATAGCATTTTTTCTACCAACAATCTCACTGGAGGGTTGCCATTGGAGCTCAATAAGCTAACCAGGTTGACATTACTGTAAGTAAATTTGTGATCCTTTCGTAAATTACATAAATAAGCTTTTCAATATGGTCTTTTCTATTTTTTGTTCCCTTTGTCTTTTTCCTTGCACTTCCCCACGAAATTAATACATTGAGGCAGTGCAGTAGGCTAAGCAGCAACAACTTCACCGGGAAAATACCTAGTTTTGAGAACTGGAAACAACTTCAGTTGTTGTAAGTAATTTTGCTATTACTATTCATTTACAGTTTCGAAAAAGTAATATTTTCCTGCTCAGATTAATTTTACATGATATCTGTCACCAACAGAGAGATCCAGGGTAGTGGCTTTGAAGGCCCCATACATTCTAGCATTTCCCTCTTGAGCAATTTAACTGAATTGTAAGTTATGCTTTTTGATGTCTGGTTAAGTTACTTGATTTATTTCTTCCTTCTTTTGTCCCGATAAGATCAGTACCGTGGTGAAAGGCATTTGTGTAACCGAGCTCTGTTTTTGCAGAAGGATTAGCGACTTAAATGGAGAAGGTTCAGAATTTCCAGTGCTAAGTAACATGACTGGAATGAACAAGTTGTGAGTCAGACAAACAACAAGTTCAAACTTTGGTAACTTATAAGTTTCAAAATTAATGTTCCGTCGCTCTGGTTGATGTTGCAGGATGCTGAGAAGCTGTAATATATCTGGCAAGATCCCTGATTATATAGCAAATATGACGGCATTGAATACATTGTAACTCTACCACTTCCAGTTTTATTTTCCTAACATTTTCCCGAGTTCCATTCTGGTTTTTGGGATTTTTCAGGTACATATGCAATCTTATTCTTCATAAGCACCGTTTCTAACATTTATATCTTGGTCATGAACAGAGACCTTAGCTTTAACAAGTTGGAAGGAGAGATTCCGAATCTGGGAAGCCTAGGATCATTGAAGGACATGTATGCACTTGTTATTCAGCACAGAATTTAATTTGAATTGCATATGCTGCCTTTTCTCACTTTTCCTTATACATTAAAGGATCAAGTGCTTTGCACGTTATATAGAGATTTGAAATAAAAACATTATAAACCTTGGTGAAAAAATTCAATTAGAATTAATTAATACAATTATTATAATTATACCATAACAAGTAAATCAATTGTTAACCGCTAAGAAAAGACTAGAATTATGTAAAGTTTATTGCACATGATATGGTCTTAATTTTAAACTCAAATTGTTAATGTCAATAATCACCAATACCTGTCACTATAGATCATACTTATCATCAAGTTGCCGTTAAAGAGAATCTCAGATGTTCCATATTATCTTGTTATCCAAAGTACACTGTCATTATATTCAGTTTCAAATATCTTGCACAAATATTTAATTCTCGGGAAACACTACAAGTTTGATATTGTAGGAATAAAAGTGAAGAAAGTGTTTTAGAGACAATTAATGTCAAGTGTATAAACTGGAATTGTCCAATTTCTTGTAATACGTTTCTATGGCGTGTATATAAGTCTAGGAAGTGAAAATGAGAAGAAGTTTGAACTAATACTAAATGATATTAATAAGAGTTCAAATATTAACCCAAAAAGGATTGCAAAAGTAAAGTGTCTAATAAAAATGAGTTATTATTGACGAATGTAAAAAAACTTTGTAAAAAGCAAAAAATTATTAATTGTTGCATCATTAAAATCAAGAATCAAATGAACTCAAGAGATCTGGCAGGGTACATATAAAAACTCAATTATTTAGGCAACAAATCTAGTAACTGTAACTTTCAAGGATCTTTCTAAAGTTTTATCGTTTACTTTTGGAATTGTAGCCCTTTTTTCTACAAGCATCACCATTAAAATTCAAAATATCATCATTTAAGACTTTCAATATCATTCTTTATACATCTCATTTCATTTTGTACAGTGATGGTCATTTCTTGTAGCGGTCATTTTTGGTAAGGCCGGAAGATAGTGCTTGCACTTTATTTTATTTTGCTAATGATCTAGTGTATTATAAATTTCATGTATCTATAACTTGAAGATTTTTTCAATTTTTTCTAGCTTAAGTTTCAAATTTCAATTACAATTCGTCTAAAACTAAGATTAATCTTAATGTTACCTTCTTTTTCCTACTTTCCAGTTAAAAAATATGTAGTGTACTTTAAGTTTGTCCTGATAATGTACACTAAAGCTCTCTGATGATGCACACTGAAGCTCTCTTTTATTTTTACTTAGCATGGCCTTATTTATCTCAGTAGTGCAATAAGGCTATTAGTTTTGTTGTGCATGTAATTTAACATATATTTGGCATAAGGCTCTTATTACTAATGCAAATTTATATGGTAATACCAATGGTTTGTCAAAAAAGTCAATGTGTATGTGTGTGTGTGTCCTTTTGAAATATATATACTATAAAATGAACGTGTAAACTTAATATGAGATAATGGTAACAAACGAAATAATTTTAATAATATTCACAAATCTAAGCTTTTCACTCTTTATGCATAGCATTACATTTATAATATAAATACAAACTCAAAAAAGTTCATCAAGAATACTTTCTAACCCAAATCATTCATTGGATAATAAGACTTGTATCACCAAGACAAAAAGGAAGAAACATATTACCGATGCATATGCCATAAGGTTTTGAGAGTAAAGAATACTATGACAACCTATTATTTTATCAAATAGAATATAACAAATAAATTCATCATAAAAGTTGAAAAAGAAGGCCTAGTCGAACTTGTAGATATTCTGACTCGGCCTTATGACGGTAAATTTAAATTTGCAACCACATGTTAAACTTAGTATGAGAAGCCAACAATACCCTCATTTTTAAATAACACTCTAATTAACAATGGATATTTTATGAAAAAAAAATGTTATAAGTCAAAAACACCCTTACTCACCCTTAACCTTTCATGAAAAAATCAATTAAAAAAGGGTACTTAAAGGAAAGAAAAGATTAGCCATTTAAGCCCATACATGCTTTTATATATGTATCGATATAGATATATAGATGAGGGCCATGCAAAAAGGTTGTAAATTTGATAGCTTCCACTTCTTCGTAATTTATCTGATTCTTCTTGATTTCAAACCTAAGATCATCTTCTTTACCTTGTTTCAGTCTACATCATGTTTAGAGTATTACAAAATGATAATTTAATCATATGTGAATTTCATGTTTCATATTTTAGGTATTTAACTAGCAACAACCTAACAGGGCCTATTCCGAATTGGGTCAGAGATACTAATTGGTATGTTCATCTTGTACTAGTATAGAGCACGTGCGTCACACGTGGATAAAGTCAAGAGTAATGTTTGAGGTGACATTATTATCTTTTTTGGGATGAAAATAATGCAATTCAATTATGTTCTTCTTATTTCTGTTGTGACTTGTGTTAGAAGAAAAGTATATTTGATGTTAGCTATTGTAATCAGTTCAATGTTTGAAAATATTCTTTGTAAGCTTCTGGATTGAATATATGTTTGATGGTACTGCTGAAAATAAAAGTAAATAGAGAAATTAAAAGAATGAATTTACATCGTTTTTTTTTTGGTAATATGTTAATTAGTTTATGGTTAAGATTTATAATTTTCAAGACCAGGTGCTTTGCATTTCATCAATATGCAAAACACCCGGTCTTCAACTACAATAACCAAACTATATTTCCAGTTCAAATTGACTCTATTTAAGCCTTGCTTTTTGATGCATATTTAACCCTTTTTCGTTTTTGTTATTCCAACAATCTTTTGTTTCTTAATTAATTTTTCAAGTATTTCAATTTCTTCGTTCTGTTTTTGTTTTTCAGTTGGTTATTTGTTTGGTAACCTAAAAATGCAAGGTGAAAAATCACAGTTCTCATTAACCAACTCAATATCTAATGTTCATTTTATTTTAACCAAACTAAAAAGAGAATAGTAAAGAAATTTCTTTGTTCTGTTTTCTTTCTCATCACACTTTTTATTTTTCAATATATAGAATAGATTCACTACCCAATATTCTTTTAATTTTATCAAAATTTAAAAGGAAGTAATAAAAAAGGGTAAGAATATAAATTGACGTAATTTAATGGAAGACATAATCGTCTAAAAATAATTTATAACATTGATATTTTTATAGGTAGTATAGATATAGATACAGATTTTATAGGTAATATAGATATAT
The DNA here is from genome assembly GCA_033070095.1 of Escallonia herrerae. Taxonomy (NCBI): domain Eukaryota; kingdom Viridiplantae; phylum Streptophyta; class Magnoliopsida; order Escalloniales; family Escalloniaceae; genus Escallonia; species Escallonia herrerae. Next base: position 49,752 of record JAVXUP010002380.1, on the reverse strand, counting down.
GCAACCACACATTTTGTTTTCCAATGTGTAAATTAGGTTTAGATTAAATTTATGATATAATGTTCATTAAAAGCATTACAAAAAAAAACTAATTAATTTGGGAATGGTAGGGTTGTCTTTAGAATTACTAATGAAGGACAAAACCGAAAAGGATTACAAAATTAGTAATTAATAATAGTATTTATAAAAGGGTAGGATTGTTATTGGAGTGATTAACGAAGGGCAAAAACGGAATAAAATGATTTACAAGATGATGCTAGGGAAAATGGGTTTGCAGTCGACGTGGAGGTGTCACAAGGAATGCAGTTCGAATCAGATGCCAAGTGTGATGATGTGGGACACAGCAAGGGCAGACCAAACAGAGCCTGAGGGTGGAGTGCTGTGAGGGCGATGGCGCAGGGTGAATACACGACGACAATCACAGTCCGATGCTTAGGTCCAGAGTCAGGGTCCTGTATGTTTCTCTCTAGGATTCTAGAGTGAGAAAGTGAAAATGTCAGAGTTCCGTGGATCTGAAAATTTGAAGTCCCCAAATGAATTCTCAAGACCTCTATTTATAGAGGTTGAGATGATGATGTCATCACGCGACACGTGGTGCTCCCCCTAGAGTGACATGTCACCGAGGGGTCCACAGCTGTCGGTGCTCCAAGGACTGTCGAATCGCATATTCACCCGGCCTGTCCCGCACAGCGTCACTCTGTCTGGAAAGACTGGCTCCCACAGTGTCGGTGTGGCCAGAGAACTCCCTTGATCTAGCCACCAATCCAAGCCCTTGTAGAGTCCCACAGGCCTGGCAGCGGTGGGGAAGACCCGACGCCCAGCTGCCAGGTGGACTAGGCACAATGCCCTCCGAAGACCTACTCTTGTCTCGGAGTGACCTGGGGCTCATAGTCCCTAGGGGTGCCACTGCGAGCCCACAGTGTCGGAGCACGTAGGCCAGTCATGAAGGCACCCTGACGGAGATAGTGTCCTGAAGGAATCGCCTATCCCGCTGCGAAGGGTTCTCGTGCCGGAGCACTACGAACGGAGCCCTCTTCCCAGGATGAAGACGGTGATAGCTTTATGGTAACAAGCCTATCCCGCTGTGAGGGGTCCTCATGCCAGAGCACTACGAGCGGAGCCCCCCCAGAATGAAGACGATGATGGCTTTGTGGTAACGAGCCCATCCCACTGCGAAGGGTCTTCGTGCTGAAGCACTATGAACGAAGCCCCCCATGATTGTGACGGTGATGGCTTTGTGGTAACAAGCCCATCACGTGGCGGCGACAACTTTATGGTAACGAGTCCATCCCGTTGCAAGGGGTCCTCGTGCCGGAGCACTACGAATGGAGCCCACCGTGATTGTGACTGCGATGGCTTTGTGCTAACGAGCCGATCCCGTGGCGACGACGACTTTGTGGTAACGAGTCCATCCCGCTGCGAGGGGTCCTCATGCCGGAGCACTACTAACGGAGCCCCCCGTGACTGTGACGGCGATGGCTTTGTGGTAATGAGCCCATCCTGTGGCGGCGATGACTTTGTGGTAACGAGTCCATCCCGCTGCGAGGGATCCTCGTGCCGGAGCACTATGAACGGAGCCCCCCATGATTGTGACGGCGATGGTTTATGGTAATGAGCCCATCCCGTGGCGGCGATGACTTTGTGGTAACGAGTCCATACCGCTGTAAGGGGTCCTTGTGCCGGAGCACTACAAATGGAGCCCCCCGGAAGCATGTAACATGATTGTGGCGCATGGGCGCGGTGCCTACAGCACGAGACAATACCTAGTGCCGTGGGCACATGTTGTGGAAATGGCACACGGGCGCAGCGACGAATGTCGCGGAGACAATACGTGGTGCTAAGGGCACGAATCATGAGAATTGCGCATGGGCGCTGCGACGAACGTCGCGGAGCACTACTTGGTGCCGGGGGCACGTATCATGAAAAGGGGTGCACGGGCGCGGCGACAAATGTCGCGGAGCAATACTTGGTACCGGGGGCACGTCTCATGACAATGGCCACACGGGCGCGGCGACGAACGTCGTGGAGCATTACTTGGTTTTGGGGGCACGTATCATGAAAAGGGTTGCACGGGCGCCGCGACGAATGTCGCGGAGCAATACATGGTGCCGGGGGCACGTATCATGACAATGGGCACACGGGGAATGGCAACGAACGTCGCGGAGCAATACTTGGTGCCGGGGGTACGTATCATGAGAATGGTGCACGGGCAAGGCGACGAACGTTGCGGAGCAATACTTGGTGTCGAGGACACATATCATGGAAGTGGCGCACGAACACGGCGACGAATGTCGCGAAGCAATACTTGGTGCCGGGGGCACGTATCATAAAAAGGGGCGCACGGGTGCGGCGACAAATGTCTCGGAGATAGCGCATGGGCACGCGTCGGGTGTCCCAGAGACGGGATGTGAGTTGAGTGCGCCTGTTATACCAAAATAATGAATGCAATATGTAGTAATGATAAAGTTGAGAATGATGATACGAGGTTCGTCGGCGATGGGTCATTCGGCAGTAGCGCGCGACTTTGAGGGACAAACATCACCAGAGCGATGCACGGTCATGGACATCGGATGACGGACGTCATGAGGTTGGTGTGTGGGCGTTGGTGGGCTTTGCTGAAGCACGAAACTTAGTTCAGAATAGTGTGCGTAAAAAGGGGGCAAAGCCAGGGATTTTGAGGGAAGGCCGAGGCCGACCCCCTGGGGAGGCCGAGGAAGACTCTTTGGGGAGGCCGAGGCCAAGGCCACTCCTCCGAGAGGGGGCCAAGGCCACCTTCCTCCTTTTGGTGAACTTCGGGTGCGCCGACGGTTGGTGTTTTGATAGGCAATGATGAATCCGGAAGTTGCGTTACGACGAGCGTGTCGACGTGAATCATACCCATGTGATGAACAAGGTGCCAATTTCACATACAATGTGTACAAAATGAACAAAGCGCGAAAAGAACTTTGCACGAAAAGTGAACAACCGGGGGGGCGGGGGGGAAGGCCAAGTCCAACCCCCCATGGAGGCCGAGGCCAACCCCCCATGGAGGCTGAGGCCGACCCCATGGCCTTGGGGGAGGCCGAGGCCGACCCCATGGGGTTGGCCAAGGCCCTTGCCCTTTGACCCCGTCACTCCAGTTGCGTCGATCTTTTTGGTGAAAAGGGGTTTGGGTGATCTCGGCGTGACGATCCTGCTCTCATGAGTCACGCTAAAGTGAAATAATTAGTGCCTAAGTCACACACAAGGCGCGCGAAGCGAAAAACGCACGTGACTCGAGCGTGCTCGCGCTGACCGGTTCGATGCGTTGAAAATTTGACCGTTGAATACGCGGACGTGTTTGCACGAAGCGGGACCCCTAGCGGGCCATTGGGTGCGACCAGAATAGGTTGGGAATACAAGATTCATACTTTTATAGGTAGTATAGATAAGTTGGAGCTCATGCTTCTAATATAAGTGATTATGGTCGTACATGCATGCCAACAAATCTACCGCAAACACATTTGTGGTGTTGAGTTTGGAAGTATCCTTCCATGACCCTCACAAGGACCTACCAGGCTACCCTTTTCGGGAGGCATTGCCCTTTGGTAGGATTGGTTCAAGGCCTAAGAAACGATGATATTGATTATACCATCTTGTGTGGCTCTGCTTGCTTCTTGTTGTTTCTATTGCTTTTCCATCCTGAATGAAGCAGTGTTTTTTGTCCTACCAACCTTGACGCTGAGCCCTCAAGTCAAATGCTTCTCTCTCTAGCAGTGGATCACTCTTCATAAACCTTTACCGGAGATACACTGCAAGATATGTACCGTTAAAACTGTTTGGTACGTAGGGGTACAGACAATTGCTAGTGCCAAAGGCCCGGAACCAAATACAACTTATTTTGTTTTTAGTGCGTGCAAATGTCTCAAAGATCTCTTTGCCTTAAATCTTCCACACTCATCTATTTGCATTTCTAGTTTGACATAAGTCACATGATGCTCTTCACATATATATTCTACCAAGTATGATTAAACTTGTATGCTTGTGTGCAGGAAAGTAGATCTTTCTTACAACAATTTTTTGGAAAGCTCTGTGCCGTTGGATTGTCCCGAAACCTTGTAAGCCTCTTGTGCAACATGTACTCCTGTGTTCGATTTGAGTAGATGTTCAACTAAAAGTTGCCTTCCGTGGTTTCATCAGAAATTTGTACAGAAGCTTTTCTGGAGGGAACAACTCGTAAGATAAAATCATCTTTTAGTAGCAATTAGTTGATTAAAGCTTGGTTTAGTTTACTAGTTAGGTACTTTGCATAATTATCCTTTTTTTGTGTGATTTAATCCAGAGTACTTGGTAGGTGCCTGAGTCCTTGTTCAACGGGTAAGCAAATAACTTCTAAAATTTAGCACAAACTTGTTAATTTTATGTAATAAAGTTGTCTAGCCGTTTACTTATAAAATTTCCTCTACTTGCAGCGCAGACTCGAGCTTCACCTTCATATATTATTGACAATGGACAAGAATAATTCTACATAGCTTTTTATAGTCTCTCTCTTACCCCTTCCCCCCCCCCCCCCCCCCACCCAAACGACACATACACAAAAAAAAAAAAAGGAGAATTAGGAATGTTTTTTTCTCCAATGCTGAAAACTATTTAATTAAAAAAGGATTAATTGCCATATCAAATGAAGGGGAAAACAAATATGCTGGCGAACATTTAAGCATCTAATTTAGAATCCTACTTCCCAAAAATGTGAAATGGATTCTTTTGTCAGAGCGTAACGGGTATAAAGTTTGATGGCTGTTCTGGATTAAACAATATTGTACAACAAAGGGCTTCCCGTCCTCTTTTTCAATCACTTTTATTGTTAATTGTTAATCAACAATTCGTATGTGTTCCTTCTTCCATAGATATGTATGCATTGCACATTAATTGCGGTGGAAGCACGGCTGCCATTGGAAACACAACGTATGAAGCTGATCAATACTCAGGAGGTTCAGCAAAATTTGTTCGTCGTTTCACTGAAAATTGGGGTACTAGCAGCACGGGACAGTTTTGGGACAGTGATGGAACATCAGATGACTACACAGCAAACAATGTATCTGTTCTAAGGATGAACGACTCTGAATTGTACACAACAGCTCGGCTCTCTCCTTTATCTCTCACTTATTATGCTCGTTGCTTAGCAAATGGAGACTATACTGTCACGCTTCACTTTGCGGAGATAATTTTCAGAGGCAATCAATCTTATCGGAGCCTTGGAAGACGAGTCTTTGATGTTTATATACAGGTAGTTTAAAACATTATCTAGTACATCTTTCAATACGTAATATTACTTCCGTCCCTACATAAAAGAGATGCTATAGACATCTATAGTGTTAGAATATTAGAAATATTTATTTGAATTTACTTGAGAAGTCAAAAAGAATTGAAAACGTTTTTTTTTTGTGGGGCGGCGGGGGAGGAAGAAATAGAAATCTCTATGATTGTAATGCAATAGCTTTTGACAGGCTGAACGGAAACTGAAGGACTTTGATATCGAAAATGAAGCACAAGGGGTTGACAAGGCCGTGAAAAAAATACTTAAAGCAGTTGTGAGTGATACAACCTTAGAAATCCGCTTTCAGTACACTGGGAAAGGGACAACCGGTGTCCCGGTTGGAGGAAATTATGGCCCTCTGGTATCTGCTATTTCAATAGAGTCTGGTAAGTCCTTCTCTTTTTCAACTCTAATGTGTCCTTCCTGACATCAGTCTGTGATCATTTCTGATTTCTGGTTTCTGTCCTTTTGATCCAACTTGAATAGTTCGATATATTTGGTAGTTGGGATCATGAAAAAAAACTGCATGTACTAAAATCATTTGACATCGTAGTGCATCTGTTTTGCTGTTGTCTAGATTTCAAGCCTCTTCATTTCAAGCCTCATGACAATAGAAAAAAGAAGATAATCATTGCTGTTGGAGTTTCGGCTTCAGGGTTTTGCCTCATTCTCTCTCTTATTGGTATTGCTTGGTGCAATGGATATTTAGGAGGCAGAAGATCAAGGGAACAAGGTTTTGTAACTTTACCGTATCTTAGTAAACTCATTTTATAGTACAATAGCGATTCAATTCTTACATTGTCAAGTAAATACAACTGCTGTCTCAGGGACTTCACAATTTCCTAGTTCTCATAACTCAAGATAAAATTACTTTAGAAAAAGAGCAACACATAGAACAGATAAAGATGCAGTTACTGCTTCATAAACTTTAAGAAGCACTTCATAAGCTTAACTTGTTGTTCTCCAGATCTCAGAGGATTAGATTTGCAGATTGGCTTATTCACATATAGGCAGATTAAAGCTGCTACAAACAACTTCGATGCTGCAAATAAGCTCGGAGAAGGTGGTTTTGGTTCAGTCTACAAGGTATTTAGCAACTACTTTCATTTTTTTTTTCCTTTTTTTCTTTTGCTCAAGTTTTTGCACTTAATTGGTGTTCGTGTGAATATGAAATTTGAAGATCAGACTTCAGTAGTTAAAAGTTTACTTAAATCCGCCCCTTCTGTTTCAATGACAGGGTCTATTGTTAGATGGAACAATAATTGCTGTTAAGCAACTTTCTTCCAAATCAAAGCAAGGAAGTCGCGAATTTGTGAATGAAATAGGCATGCTTTCAGGTTTGCAGCACCCAAATCTTGTAAAGTTGTATGGATGCTGTATAGAAGGCAGGCACTTACTTTTGGTGTATGAGTACATGGAGAATAACTGCCTCGCCCATGCTCTATTCGGTAAGCGAATGTCTTAATCAAATTTAGTAAGAATGTGCAAAACAAAATGACAATTTCCCGCCAAACTATTAATCTGTACATTTCTTGTTACATTTAACAATATTTGGTTGTGCTACTTTTGAAAATATCAGATCAAGAGGAATCGCCTTCCTATTTGGATTGGCCTACCAGACAAAGAATCTGTATTGGCATAGCAAAAGGTTTGGTATATCTGCATGAGGAATCCCCTCTAAATATTGTTCATAGAGACATCAAAGCTACCAATGTACTGCTTGATAGTTACCTTAACGCAAAGATATCCGACTTTGGTTTGGCCAAGCTTGATGAAGAGGAAAATACCCACATTAGCACTAGAGTTGCTGGAACAATGTAAGTTTTCATTTTTTTCCTTTTCCAAGTAGATTCTTAAATCTTGTTGCTTGCTTAGAAGTTGCTCATTCAAAAGAAATATAAAACTAAAACGGGGTTACTTCGGCTCTGTGAAACCATTGCTACAGAGGTTACATGGCACCAGAATATGCACTGTGGGGTCACTTAACCTACAGAGCAGACGTCTACAGTTTTGGGGTGGTTGCATTGGAGATAGTTGCTGGAAAGAACAACGTGAAATATCATCCCAATGAGGACTATGTTTGTCTTCTCGACTGGGTAAGTGCGCCCGCCTTTTAGCATTTTATTTTTTATTAAGCGTATGAAGTTGTTAGTTTGGTGCTATCCATTACCATCATGGTGGTCAGCATCTGATACTGTTGTGGACTCATGTTTCATGGTTTATTTTCTTTCAGGCTTTTGTTCTACATCAAAAAGGAAGTTTGATGGAGCTAATGGATCCAAGACTTGGTTCAAGTTTCAACCAAGAGGAGGCAATAAGAATCATCAAGGTTGCTCTGCTATGCACTAATCGATCTCCCGTGCTTAGGCCTACAATGTCTGCAGTAGTGGGCATGCTTCAAGGTCATATCAGTGTTCAGGAATTAAACATGGATCCAAGTATCTATGGTGATGACTTGATGCTTCAATCCCCGAGCGACACATATAATGAGATGCGACCCGATGATGCAAGTGAAACTGAAGCGCTTGCTCATTCATCTGACGCAGCACGCAACAACTCTTCATCCACGTATGATGTAGCATGCGATGAAATTGAAGCCCTTGCTCATTCATCTGATCCGTACAAAGTACATCTTCATTTTCCATAGCAAAAGAGTGATAATAGCTGTCTTCTGCCAACCGAGGGATTTTACTATTTGTGATTAGTCGATTAAGGTAAGTCAAAGCTAACAATTCCTCGACACGTTGAAGCTGCTTGCTTGAAGCAAAATTATATGTTGGTTCTTCTTTGTATATTTGATAGTAAGAGTTATCCTCAAGATGGTGGAAGAAACTTGTCACCTAATATGCCTACTTAGGCAATGCTTCAATCAAGCTAAGAAACATTGTATGATATGTATATTTTCCTGGAAACTTTTTGACAATTCAGTCAAATATTTCTTGTTGCATAAAGATTACCCCTCAATCATGCAGGAATGCAAGATCGGAAATCTCAAAAGAATATTGCAAATAATGCACTAGAGACACTTGCCTTGTATTTCAAAAACATATAATCTTCGTTGGGTGAAACTTACTTAGACTTTCCAACACTAAGAGGTAGACACTCTCATCATTGGGCTATAAGAGGTATCCATCTGCTTTATTTGCTAAATGACCTCGCACTCTTGGTCTTCTTTGGTGAGGTGCGTTCCACCCTTTGGGAGCTGAAAGATTTAGTCGCCTCCCCTCGAACTCCTTAAACATGGCACACTCGGGAGTGGCATGAGGAAACGTTCGTACTCTTTAACTGTCAATCAAATACACAAGGCAACATCTATGGGACTATGTGTCACGCCCCGAAAACGGAAGCCGTGACTGTAATCAAAGTTCCTAAAGATACCGCTGTAACTCTGGTGACAGCGATATAGACAGAGCAACTAAATCCTTTGAAATAAAACATCTCCATAAAACAAAAATCTAATACAATCCATTCTCTGAATAATCTCTTACAAAACCATCTACTAAACGCAGCGGCTAAAATAGATTACACCAAGTCAATTCAATCAAATTACCCACATCTGGGCAAAGTTCTCAAAATAAACTACAAAGGATTCTCAAAGCTCCAATGCCGTCACACGGATCCTTAGACACTTTCATGACCTGTGGCAAGGGGCAAGGAAGAGTGAAAGGGTGAGCTCAAATAGCTCAGTAAGGTGCAAAACGACAAAATATCAAAGCAAAAGTAACAGAGTCAAACGACAATACTTGATGGAATGGGCAAACCAAATTCTTATATCAAAGGCCAAAACAAACGTGATTAAGCATTAACCCTAAACATATGTTCATTTAATATGCCGGGAATGCTACATAATAAAAATACGATGACTATGTTGGTCATAAGACCCAAACGTCGAACCAAACGTACAAACATCAAACGTGTGCTACTGGTAGCGTGCTTGGCGTCCATTGATCGCCAGCACATAATCAAACGTGTGTCCAAAGGACCCTCTCAATTTGAGAGTTGTTCAAACATAGCCGTTATTGTATCGAATTGACAAGCACCAAAGAAATAAGTATTGAGTGGAATTTCAAAACTCTTAACTCGAATTTTGTGTGAGCTCACGATAATCGATAAGAAAAACATGGTGTACAAGGTAGTGGAAGAAAATAATAACGATAGCAACAACAAAGCCCAACAAGCTGAGACGCGCGACAAGCCACCTAAGCTAGTACGCGGTTTGGCAACTCTTAACAAAATGGACACAAAGTAGAACATGTACGAAGGGATTTAGTCATTTAATACCAAACCACAAATGTTACTGATGATGTGATGAATTAGATGGTAACACTGTACAAACACATAGGATAGAGAACCGGTTTCAATTATGATAGTGAAACAGCACCCCCATAGTGAATCAGGTTCATGCCACTAAAAAGAGAAAATATGGCAAAGCCACCATGGAACAAAATGGTTGGAAGTTGCCTCAAATGGCAAGGAGGCCGAATATCATTTGAGCACACAGCTTGGTCTTGGATTTCAGTTGGTAAGAGAATATGTAAATGCTGGAAAACTAGTTGTAACTACCAGCATTCTTATGTGCAGGTATGACCAAGCAGGTACACCATGGCCATGTAAGAAAGACACAAGCTGGTGGAAGACACTATGAGCAGGAAAAGATAGTCCATCCCCAATCTACACCAAGCTGAATTTCAGCTGTACCAATACTTTAAACATGGCTCAAAACCTTCAGAAAGGACAAAAGGAAGACCAATCCACCCAACAAGTGTGGGTTTGGAATAAACAGACCCATTCTTAAAAGAGTGATTACACAAACAAACAAATGGTGACCAATCAATTTGCATATGAATGGCATGAAATTTGCAGGGACTTGCATAATGTCACCATGCCAGCAAGGAGAATGAAGCCACACAGTGATACCACGTATGGCCACCAAAAATCCAAACAGACTAGGATAGTTGCAGAACAGGAGTTAACATCGTTTTAGTCTTATTTACATACTAAACAGATTTTAATCTTGAAAGGATTTACGAAACAGGGTTTCAATCATGGGAAAAATCCTAACAACCAGGGTTACACAAGAAATTAAAACCCCAAGCATCAAATCCTAAAATTATAAACTGATTACTCGATTCATGAAGGGGTGATACAAAGAGATTTAACCAAGGCAAATTCGTTCAAGGTACAAACCCTTACCATAACAAAAATATGGGAAAACCTTACACAACAAGATTGACCGAGTCCGATGATTTTTTTCCAGATGTAAAGAATGAAACCCAAGCCACAACAAAAAGCGTTAAAATCCCTTACCTTATACTAGAGAATCGACGAAAAAACACAATCCTCCCAAGCTACGCTACTCGAATACGCCAATCTTCTCCAAAGGAACAAGCAATTTAGGGCTTAAAATGAAAGGGCCGGCTACCAGAGAAGGAAGAGGAGGCTGGGAGGGGAAAAAGGCTCTTTATATCAAAGCCCCAAATTGGCAAATTACACGAAACCCCCTGAACTTAAGCCTCTTATTCACAAGGCACCAAAACTTTTTAAATATTACAAAAAGGTCACAAACTTATTTAATTAGTTATTTACTTATTTATTTATTTTAAAGTGATAAAAAAATTATTAAAAAATATGGGGTATTACACTATGATCCAAGATGCAACCATTTTACGCATGCATGTGCATTCACATACCAATAAGATGAAGCACATCTAAAGCATCAAGACTCTGACACATCTTTATATCTGAGCTATTGCGAGTCACCCGCCCTTCATGGAACTCCAGTTCCTCAAATCAATCAATATACTCAGTGATGGGTAGTCAAAGATACTCGAGATAGCATTCAAATAGGGAATAGACGTGTCAAATGATAACTGCACTTCTACCTTTGCCTGAGAGTTCTCTATATATGGACATAGTAATTCAATGAGAGAATAATATCTTGGACAGTCTCTCAAAGAGCGCCAACGGCACAATGTGTATGGCAAGCTGGAGATTCGTTGTTTTTGCGAAAAGAATAAAAGGGCAAGCCATTAATCTAGACAATGTAATCTAGTTAAGTGCCCATTCGAAAATCAACTCTTAATATAAGTCTTCAGATTGGCACAAAACGAAGACACTCAATCTCTTGAAAAAACACATAAAAATGAGGAAACAAAATGTTACTTACCCCGCTCATATTGATTAATCATTACATTCCACAAAAACGATGCATGCAATCCATTGTTTTTCGAGATTTCTTAATGATTCCTCTTCATGTGGAAGGCATAGCGAAAGTTAATCAATACATTTATCGGTAACATCGACCAAAAAATCAATTGCACATAAGTATTTTTCCTTTAAGGCGCAATACATTTGGGCAGCTGAAGACATTGCGCAAAAGATCAAGTGCACTCGTGTTTTGTTCCTTTAAGGCGCCGTACATTTGGGGAGCTGAAGAGGATAAACCCCATAAAGAAGATGAAGCAAACACCCAGAATCTGGTGACCAGCCCCTCAGAGAATGTGCACATCCATCATAAAAGACATAATTCAAGTTAGACCTGAACATAAGATACGGTTAGGCGAGGATGTATTCCATTTACGGACAGTCAAAGAATTAGACTGTATATAAAGCAATAACCCGAAAACTGTATAATACCAATAAAAAATTATGGTGGGGTAACCCGTCAAATTTTTTTGGTTCCAAAGTTAAATTGTTGTACCTATTCATGCTTTTCGTGAGAAACGTAAATGGAGGGATGTGTAAGTAGTAGAAAAAGGGTGTGTAAATAGCATCAATCTTGCTGTATTCTAACATTAATTTTTTTTTTTTTTGGTACGTATGTGAAGAAACAAAATGGAGCAAAAGAAATGAAGGAGTTATAACAGTGAAGAGATTCCAGCATATTGAACTTATGCTCAACGTCACCACACACACTATCGATCATGTAATTCTACCACCGGATCTTAGAATAGTGCATCCCAGTTTGTTGATATTTATGTGACCATAAATTGTTTTTATATCGAAAGTTCTAGCGAACAGCGGCCCAAATCTATCAGGAGAAAAGAAAGGGTGAATTATGTCACAGCAGACAGTAGACACCTTGGGTTAATTGTCTTGTCCTAGATTTTGACCAAGCATGCTTGGCAAAGAACGGACTCATAAATTCCACCGCTGAAAAGCACCCAAGTATTGAACACCGCAAAAAGGATTTATAAAGTTTGCAGACAAATCTGATAGTAACCGCAAGACAAGGTTGGACGCTGGCAATCTGGCTTCTTGGATGACTTTCTGGAGTAACATATATCTGCATCTTAAACCAGGCAATGCTACACTTCAAAATAGCTTGCCACACACCAAGAAGTACAAACTAGTAGAAGCACCTTGCGAGCACTTGGAATTGGAATTGGAATTAGAATTGAGAATTGTAATTCAATTCCAATTCTCATAGAATTGGAATTGACTTGGAATTGAATAGAATTTGTAATTCCATTGATTGGTTAGTACAAAAAACTAAATTAAGAATTAGAATTGCTAAAGTAAAAAAACAAGAGATAAATATGCAAAACGGAAGTTTCATATTTTTCTTACTAAATCCTACTGAACAACCCCCCCCCCCCCCCCCACCCAGTCCAGAGAACAAAAGAAAAGAGAAAGAAAAGAAATCCACATAAGATGACTTAAGTACATAATGAAATTGAGTACTTAAGTACAGATGACTTAAGCACAAAAGATTTGATTAAAAATTGAAATTGTTAAAGTCAAAAAATAAAAGATAAATATGCAAAACATAAGTTTCAAGTTTTTCTTATTAAATCATACTTCACATAACCCCACCCAACAAGAGCAAAAAAAAAAAGAAAATACACATACTATGACCACATACAAAATGAAAAAATGAGTCCACTAAAATAAATGCACATATGACGACCAAGTATAAAATAAAAAAATGAGCCCATTTTTTTTGTTTGACATATCAGTCAACACTACCACATACCCAGCTCAAAAACATTCAACCAACAACCACCATAAATACACCATAGCTCCTCAAAATGCACTACATATTACGTCGTTTCCACCAAAAAATGGCTCCTATAGAAGGAACATTTCTAATATACAGTAGTAAGATATGATGAGATATACAATAATAAATAGCTGCTAAAGAAATAACAGTTTAGATAGGTAATTAGCTATTATATCAAACTCCTCGTCCACGCCTAGCTTGATATTTAGAGAACATGCCCTTTGCTAAATTCTCTCTAAATGTTGTCCATTCAAGCGTAAGCTGAACAGATCTTATCACTTCCTCATCGCCCGTGTCATCTGGAATTTGAACAGTTGTTAATTCTGCATCAACCTCAACTAATAATCTTGTTTCTTTTTCAATTTGCTCCTCTCGTATGAAATTGTGTAAAATGCAACATGCATTAACTATTCAAACCTAAAATACAAACAAGTGACAAAAGAAATCAACATAACTAAATTATACTAAGAAGCAGCATTATAGTGAGTCATGTACCATCTTATTTCAACTTCTTTTACAGAGCACACCAAATTCTCTGACTAATAAGCAGTTTCAACTTTCAAGAGAAATAGAAACAGACCCTCCACAGTCGATGCCGCACTTGCAGCCAGAACCGCAGCCACAGTTTCCTCCACAGTAAGACATTTTCAAGCAAGAGAATGTATGGGAGAAGACTATAGTAGATATTGTATTCGAAAGAGTACTCAGGCTTGAGTTCTTTGATGAAGCCTAAGCTTAATTTATAGTGCAGCAGAGGATAGAGGAGGTGGACTATCCACCCTACACGTGTATGGATCTCTCCTCCTCTCTTTAACTCTCCATGTCGCCAATCAAATAAGCTCATAGCAAGAATATCATAGACAAGCAAAGAGCATCATCTCACTCATCATATAGAGCCATACCTTTGAGTATACATATACCCATTGACTCATTTTGTCATTGGTCCAGCTATCAAATCTCAGTAATGTAAAATATTCAAAGAGCTAACACATACATGACAAAATGAACACATCCATGACAAACTCAAAGTTCAGGCCCTTCTTTAGACATATACTGACTCAACTAGTTATATAGAAGCAATCAATGACTCATGTTCGATCACTTGTATGATGAAGCCACTAGTTATACGACATCCATAGTTACCATGTCCATAATTTTCAAAAATCTGCATTGTCCAATATGTCGTAGTTCGGTCTAAGCCAAAGCTAATGACTCTATGTGAGCAGGAAACTAAACCCTCAGCAAGCAACACCTCCACAAGTAAAAAATGTACCAATGATACTACCCAACCTGACAGTCACGGGCTTAGCGCTCTACACAGCGCTTCTATTGACATAGCCAAAGTCAATATTTCAGCATAGCGGATTCCCTTTGCTGGAACAAGTGAAAGAGCATGCCCTTATAGCTAAGAATTATTTTGATTCCCCCCAGCAAAACAGGGTCGAAGCAACTTACTCCAAGAAAAAAACCAACATTTACCGACGATTTTGAAATACTTTTGAGGTGATACATATGTAATGTTCACATTGACCTTCCAAATTTCAAAGATCAAGCCTGGTTTTAGGTTGAAAGCCTGTAGGTGAGGTCTCTGAATGTTCTCAAAAGCAATTACGACTTTAGAGAATACTCGAACAATTCCAGATAAGCAAATCAACATTCTTCACCTGGACATTCAAGTGCACTGTTACGATACTCAATAGGAAATCCTCACCTATGAACCCAGGAAGACACCACTACAACCAAAGTCAATAAGATACATTCCAAAGATAACCACGACTAGAATAAATTCAATGTGAACAGTTGCTGATAGCCAGCACCTTGCTCGTGTGAACTCAGTGGCTTAGTTTCAACTAAGCACGCAACTGGAAGACAAACAAACCAAAACAAGCTAAAAGAACCTTGATCCCTCTATCCAGAATTTAGGAACTTTCATAATCCTTTTAAAACTCACATTGATTTTTCTAAAAAGTATTCAATTCTATTTAAATGTTAGCAAACTAAATTAGCAGTAAATTCAAGTCTCCAGCCTCCGTACATTCAGTTCTACTCAAGGATGCTCAACTAGACCTTGTCTACTACTTGGACTCACTATGTAAATCCTATCCTACTATTCTGATTTGTTTAGGGCCTAAATCGAGCCCTCATGCGATCACACTACGAATTAAGATTCGAAATACATAGATACATACCACAACAAAGATCACAACACCAATATCGTCGTCCCCACAGTAAAAAAAAGTAGATCGTTGCCGGCGTCGTTGTCGGCGTCGTTGTCCTCAAAGCAGCAGATCTTGCCGCTGTCGCCGTGAAATAAGTGGAGTGTAGCCACCACTGTATGCACATTAGATTTCAGCTTCCATGGCGAGGTAGAATCAAGAGAGAAGGAAGAGAAGAACTGCCATGGTGAGGCTGCATCAGAAGAGGAAGGAAGAGTGTCGGGCAGAGGCTACGAGTGGAGTGAGAGAAACAGTGACAAAATAATGAGCTGGAATTGCAAATTTGAGGTTGGTACTTAAGAATTGGATTGTGGGTCTTAAAGTATGTTTTTAATTTCATAGAATTGGGTATGAATTGTAATTCCAATTCCAAATTAGTCGTCCAATCAGCTGAATTGTAATTTGTAAGGTCCAATTCTGAAATCTACTTCAATTCCAAAGCTAATTCCGTGATCCAATCGGACTCTTAAAGATTTGCTATGAAATCTTCAAAAACGGATACTAACATCGGCTTCCTTCAAATCCATGTAGTCTATATATCGAATGGTATCCTGGAAAACTCAATCCTTTCTTTGCCTTGTTAATGTAAATGGGGTACATGTTGAGCTAATTTTCTAACTTGACTAGAATTATCTAAGGTTGACATGCACACTTGAAGACCTTGGCCTCCACACTGAAGACTGAAGATGCCAATGTGCCAAAAGACTGGCAAAACAATAATTAGCAATTCAAGAGAATAAAATTTGGAAGACTAACCTCTAGCGTTTTTCTTTGTTTGATGGATAAGGAAGCAACGTGGTGCAACATGGGTAAGGAAGCAACGTGGTGGTTGTGATGGTATGTGGTGGTTGTGTGGTTGACATAGCGGCAGTGGTGGTGCTCTCAGTGTGTATCTTGGATTTGGGTTATATGACTTTTTTGGATTTTTTATTGAATGTAACTTAGATTGCGATCTCTTCTTCATCCAACTAAACTAGCTCACGTTTCAATTTGCATGAGTGAGTCACTCCAATTCACATGGGTAAATCAAGTACACGTGACATGACTTACTAAAATACATAATCAGTTAGATATATGTAAAAGAATTGTACAAAAGTTAGACAGTATCATCCGATGGATACCAAAAATAGTGTACAGAATCAAACAAAGCGAGTACAGTTAATCGCAAGTTATCTTAAAAAGTAAAATAAAAGAATCTACGAGTTAATAGATGCAAAATTTTGATGTGATCGCAATACGTCTCAAACCCTAAAGGACTGCTTTGTGAAGGGTAAAATAGGATCAATAACAACAAAATGATGGGATGACGGCACACTTAGAGAGCAATGCTTGGAAGTAGCAAGGCCCACATTGAACTCCTGCATGCTCTCTAATTACCGAAAAAAATCATATCAAAATCTAAATCCATTCTCATTAAAACTAAACTATCCTAGAACTACTACATCAAATTGCAGATAACAGAGTTTTTTTTAACCTTTCAATCGAAAAGCAATATCCTACTTCAAACTAATGGACTTCCACAATATATACCTAAGCATGACATTTAAGAAATCCTAGATTATATAATTTTGCTCTTATTTATAATTTGGGATCATGGCAATAAATAATCCTAAGTTCGTATTAGAGTTATTGGAATACCCTTATGAGCATGATGGCATATTATCTTCGTATGTTTCATTGTAGCCTAAGATACCTTATATTACCATGATAATATGTTCTTTATGTGACTATTGTTGTTGTATGTTCCACTTTTGGAGGTGATGGGGTTAGGTAAAACTCAATTGATAAAAACTCTAATTTATTTGAGCTCAAATGATTAATGATTTTTTTTTCTTAATGTACCTTTTAGTGATTAAAAAAGTATACCTTTAGCCAAAACCGGTGTGGATCTAATCCTATTGTATAACAAGATCCCAAGTGTTACAAGGCTAAACATTTTTTTCCTCAAAATTATGCTTTTTAAATTTACAAGGTTTAAAAACATTAAGGGTTGTTTGACTTCTAAAAGGGTGAGGCTAAACTACAACATTTTTTTATTAAATTCAAGCATTTTGTCCATAAAGAGGTTAAAGTTCACACTAATGCATTTTTTAGTGACAAAAGAGTATGCACCTTTTTAAATTTATAAGGTTCACAAATATTACAAGGTGTTTTTGACTTTATGAGGGTAAGGCTAAATTATAGTAGTATTTTTTGCTAAACTTTAAATTTTTGTCACCGTTGAGAATACTACTATTAATTTAACCAAAACGGGGAGAGATCTAGCCCCACCGTAAAAATTTGAACCTGGTCAATGCACATCTTTAAAGAAAACCTATCACAACCTAATATTAAGACTTGACTATATCAAAATTGATAAAAAAAAAAGAATATCTTAATTTCTTCTGCTCTTTATATAACTGGTCCTAAGTACATGTATTATCATGTTTCATTTTTACACCTTTTTCTAAGGTGGACCGTCTATTGCACTAAACCAACTTATGAATATGGCCACAAACTTAAATTTTCCGACATAAAATATCTACACGTTCGACAAGACCTTCCTTTTTTTTTTCAACTTTTATGATGAATTTATGTGTTGCTTGTTGTTTGATAAATAATTAGTTATTATGATTTTCTTAACTTTCAAAATCTTATGTCATTGGTACTGTTTTTCATTTTTGTGTTATTTTCACGATATGGTTTATTATTCGGTGAATGATCTGGGGTAGAAACTATTCTTGATAATTTAAGGAGTTTGTGTTCATATTATAAATGTAACGAATATGTATACGGGGTAAAAAATTTAGGTTTGTGAACACTTTTAAGATTACTTTATTCATTTCCATTTTCTCATGTTTAGTTCGCACCATTTATATTGCAGTATATGCTTCAAAATGACAAAGCATGCATACCTCGGCTTTTAGATGAGTAGGTGTAATATTATCATAAATTTGTGCTAAAACAATTGTCTTGTGACAAATATATGCTGAGTTACATGCAAAAACTATACCAATTATGTACTAATAATATCAACAAGGCCATGCTAGGTACGAATAAAAGAGAGCTTCAGAGTATAATACAATATATGTACACGAGTAAAAGAAGGTAACACTAAGATTAAACGTACTTGAATTTTATAACTTAAGTTATACTTCAATTTGTAAATAAGAGGTAGATAAAAGTTGTGATAAGGTTAGATCAATGCCAAAAAATAAACTCCATTTTTCGAAATGTCCTTCTAGATGACGTATCTCCCTGCACTTCTTTAGCTGAAGTATCTCCTCAAAATACGAGAGGAGAGGTCAAAATATCTCAGTTAGGTTGGGTTGTGGCTGGAGAGTCTGAATTGTTCTTATTCACACAGTGAGTCTGTCATCAAAAGCATATAGCTCAGCATGAAGCTCAAGAAAAGAAAAACAGATGGAAACAGTACTGGATATGGCAAGAATCATCTCAACTCTCATGCTCATCTTGTCTGTTTTGCTATGCTTTGAAGCAAGTGGCATTGCAGCACAGACTGGCAAGCTTCCTGAGGAGGAAGGCAAGGCTTCTTTCACGTTCTTCATTCTTTTGTCTGTCTTCAGTGAATTTGCAAGTAGACCAAACAACGCCAGAAAGTAAAGCTGTCATATCTTTTTATATCATGCTTGATAGTATGTAAAGCTGTAGGAAGTGGAAGGAGGGATGACAAGGTTTTCTTCGATGAACTGTTGTCCCTCCAAGCACAATTAACTAAGAGTGAATCAACTGCATGTTATTGGAAATCTCATGTCGAAACTGAACCGCAAAAGTCTCATCAAAGCATGTCTAATGCTCCAAAATTATATGCTTGACCACCAATCTCCTCAACTTTGGTCTTATATGATTGGCATTCAAGGAAATAGCTGAACAGTTGGGCAAAAAGTGACTGGGATTTCGATCTGAATGAGTTTAATCTGTGCAGTGGATGCTCTCAAGGAAATAGCTGAACAGTTGGGCAAAGTCGACTGGGATTTCAATCTGAATCCCTGTGATGGGAACTCGAACTGGAGTACACAGTATTATTCCAACAGTGTCTCCTGCAATTGCTCTAACCCTGGTGGGGTGTGTCACGTTACGGACATGTATACTTCTTTTTAACACTATAAACTCTCCTGTTCTGATTTTCTATTTTCTGACACATTGCGATATATCCACTGAAATTTGAGACGATATTGCAGAAATTGGAGACGATACTGCAGAAATTTTGTTATGACTACAAAATTTACCTTTTTTGTATGATCCGGTTTGTTATGTTTCCGGTTAACTTTCAGAGGACCATTTAGTCCCTAACCGCCGGGCAAGCAAATAAAGTCCCCTGCGTAGCCAAAGATAAACTGTTGGTGTCGTCTATCAAGGATTTTCACTTATGATGGTTCTATTTCTCTGTTTTCCAAGTATAGGAAGGAAGCAAATTTGAAATTTAAGAATTAACGTTTATACGGAGGCCAAAAGTATCATTCTCATCATTCGTTTTTGTACACTGAGAACTTCATCTCATCTTGGACCTTCTTCTTGCTGAAACAGAGCTCTCACAGGGCAGGATCTTGCTGGTACGCTTCCACCATCACTGGCAAAGTTGCCTTTTATCACATCAATGTAAGGCTTTCCGAATCACGCTTGTTTATCATCACTGGCAGAGTTACCTTTTATCACGCTTGTTATCTAATGTTTACAGTTATCTAGATTGCAACTACCTCAGTGGTACGATCCCCCCAAGTGGGCTTTTACCAAATTGGAATCTCCGTGAGTTGTTTTGTTCCTGCAAATTACATTCAAAGTTAGTTAAAGCTCTCAACCCTCTCAATTTGTAACTTCACAAGTTGAAACTGCGGCACGTCTGTTAGTGTGAATCGCTTACCAGGACCAATCCCAGAGTACTTGGGAAACATAACCACTCTCAAGAGTTTGTATGTATCATTCTCTCTCTCTAGCACACACGTAATGGTCTTCAAAGAGAAGAAACGCTAAGGAGTTCTATTCATTGTAATAATGTAGTATCTTAAAAGGGATTTTTAAGTTTTCAGGAGTTTAGAGTACAATCTGTTTAATGGTACTGTTCCAGCTGAGCTCGGCAGACTGGTCAATTTAGAGAATCTGTGAGGCCTTTCTCTTCCACATATTTAATTTATTTAGCAGTTGATATCAAATAAGTTTATTCAGTGGCTTGTACCCTCCCTCCACTTGTCTTTTTCCTTGAATTTTCCCACGTAATTAATGCATTGAGGTACTGCAGTAGGCTAAGCAGCAACAACTTCACTGGGTAGTGGTTTTGAAGGCCCCATACTGGAAACAACTTGAGATACTGTAAGTTATTTTGCTATGACTATTCATTTACAGTTTCGAAAAGTAATATTTTCCTGTTCCGATTTAGTTTACATGATATCTTTCACCAACGGAGAGATCCAGGGTAGTGGTTTTGAAAGCCCCATACATTCTAGCATTTCCCACTCGAGCAATTTATATGAATTGTAAGTTATGCTTTTTGATGTCTGGTTAAGTTGCTTGATAATTTATTTCGTCCTTCTTTTGCCAAGAAAAAGTTACGTGATTTCAGTCGGGTTATCATAGGTTCTTGTCCCGATAAGATCAGTACCGTGGTGAAAGGCATTTGTGTAACCGAGCTCTGTTTTGCAGCAGGATTAGCCACTTAAATGGAGAACGTTCAGAAAGTGTTTTAGAGACAATTAATATCAAGTGTATATACCGGAATTGTCCGATTTCTTGTAATACATTTCTATGGCATGTATATAAGTCTAGAAGTGAAAATGAGAAGAAGTTTGAACTAATACCGAGTGATATTAATGAACTTCAAAAATTAACCCAAAAAGGATTGCAAAAGTAAAGTGTCTAACAGAAATGAGTTATGATTGGTGAAAAACAAAGTTTGTACAAAGTAAGGAATTATTAAATGTTGCATCATTAAAATCAAGAATCAAATGAACTCAAAAAATCTAGCAGGGCACATATAAAAACTCAATTATTTAGGCAATAAATCTAGAAATTTTTAGCTTTCAATGATCTATATGAAGTTCTCTCTCTCACTTTTGAAATTGTAGCCCTTTTTCCTATAAGCATCACCATTAAAATTCAAAATATCATCACTTATGGCTTTCAATATCATTATGTATCCATCTCATTTCATTCTGTATAGTGATGGCCATTTCCTTGTAGCGGTCATTGTTGGTAAGGAGAATAGTGCCTGCAGTTTATTTTCTTCTGCTAATGTCTAGTGTATTACAAATTTCACGTATCTATAACTTGAAGATTAAATCCTTTTTCAATTTTTTTCTAGCTTAAATTTCCAATTTTGATTTCAATTCCTCTAAAACTACAATTAATATTAATGCTACCTTCTTTTTCCTATTTTCCAATTAAAAAAATCTATAATGTACTTTAAGTTTATCCTGATAATGTATCCTAAAGCTCTCTTTTATTTTTATTTAGCATGGTCTTGTTCATCTCATTAATACAATAAGACTATTAATTTTTTTGTGCATGTAATTTAACATATATTTAGCATAAGGCTCTTATTATTAATGCAAATGCATACGGTAATACCACACCTACTTGTCTAAAAAGTCAACATGTGTGTGTGTCGTGTTGAAATGTATACTATAAATGAACGTGTAAATTTGATATGAGATAATGGTAACAAGCGAAATAATTTTAATAATATTCACAAATATAAGCTTTTCACTCTATACACATAGCATTACATTTATAATATAGATACAAACTTTAAAAAAGTTCATCAAGAATACTTTCTAACTCAGATTATTCATTGGATAATAAGAATTGTATCACCAATATAAAAAGGAAGAAAAATATTAATTTTCGATGCATATGGCATAAGGTTTTGAGAATAAAGAATACTATTACAACCTACTATTTTACCAAACACAAACTATCATATAAATTCATCATAAAAGTTAAAAAAGAAGGCCTAGTCGAACTTGTAGATATTTTGACTCGGCCTTATGATGGTAAATTTAAATTTGCAACCATATGTTAAAGTTAGTATGGGAAGCCAAAAATACCTCATTTTTAAATAATACTTTAAAAAGGGTATTTAATTGAAAAAATATTATAGGTCAAAAACACACTTACTCACCCTTAACCTTTTAGAAAAACCAATTAAAAATGGTACTTTAAGAAAAAAAAATATTAGTCATTTAAGTCTGTACGTGCTTTTATATACGTGTCCATATAGATAGATAGATGAGGGCTATGCAAAAAGGTTGTAAAACTGATAGCTTCCACTTCTTCTTAATTTATCTGATTCTTCTTGATTTCAAACCTAATATTATCTTGTTTACCTTGTTTCAGTCTGCATCGTGTTTGGAGTATTAAAAACATGATGTGAATTTCATGTTTCATATTTTAGGGATCTTACTGGCAACACCCTAACAGGGCCTATTCCGGATTGGGTCAAGGGCAAAGATACTGAATGGTATGTTTTCTTGTATAAGTTGGTGCTCATGCTTCTAATATTAGAGATTATGGTCGTACATGCATGCCAACAAATTAAATCTACCCCAAACCAAATTTGTTGTGTTGATCGAGTTTGGAAGTATCCTTCCATGACCCTGACAAGGACATCGAGAGTACCTAGTTAGCTACCCCTTTCCAGGAGGCATTGCCCGTAGGTGGGATTGGTTCCGGACCTAAGAAACGATGATATTGATTATACCATCTTGTGTGGCTCTACTTGGCTCTTGTTGTTTTATTGCTTTTCCATCCTAAACAAAGTAGTGTTCTTCGTCCTGTTACGAAACGCAACAACTACGAAGTAATATATTGAAGAACAAAGAAACAAGAAATTTAAAAAATAAATAATTAAACGCACAACTCAATATTAAACGCACAAGAATTACGAGGTTTACCACTATGGCTACGTTCCCGGATTATGACCAGATTTCAATTTCACTATTCAGCAGTGTTACAACCAAAATCCTAACCCCACTCTTTGTTGTGATTTTCTCTTTTAACCAAAAACAATACAAGATCACTTATATTTATTTAGAGCTACGATGTGACCTTTCTCTAAATAACCAATGTGGGACAAGACAACTTATAAACTTGGGCTAAGTTGTGACCTTCTCTCAATAACCAATGTGAGACACCCACACAAAACTAGTTTTCAGGTCACTGCCTCCATTGTAACAATGTCTCTAGATTGAAATCAGACTCCACATACAACAATCTCCCACTTGGAGACTGATACAACCCCAATGCTGAAACTCCATACAAATGCTGGTCATACTCATCCAAGAAGCATCAACGATGACTAATCAAAGTTAAGCATAGGCTCAACTTTTTCCTGTCAACCACCTTCGTTAACATGTCCGCGGGATTCTTGTTGCCTTCAATCTTCTCCAAGTTCAGTTATCCATCCTCTAACAGAGACCGTATAAAGTGATACCTCAACTGAATGTGCTTGGTCCTCGAATGAAATGCTGAGTTCTTAGCAAGATGTATTGTACTCTGACTATTACTCTGAGCTCTGTCAACAATCTCTGAAGCCAAATTATTTCATTGCTTGCTTCTGTCACAGCAACATATTTTAATTTTGTTGTAGACAATGCAACAATCTTCTGTAACTTAGAGATCCAGCTTACACTAGTCCCTCCTACAGAAAAAAAAAATCCCGTGGTGTTTCTCCCATTGTCTCTATCACCTGCATGGTCTGCATCTACATAGCCTCGCACATCTATGTTATCACCCTCAAAACATAAGCAGAACCTAGATGTTCCTCTCAAATAACTGAAAATCCACTTCACTGCTTGCCAATGCTCCTTTCCTGGGTTTGTCATGAATATATTCATAACTCCAACTGCATGTGCAATATCCGGCCTTGTACAGACCATGGGATACATGAGACTTCCCACAGCAGAGGTGTACGATACATGTGCCATGTATTCTTCATCTTCCCTATTCTTGGGACTCAATTCCTTTGAAAGCTTAAAATGGGTTGCTAAAGGAGTCATCATGGAACAGGAAGAAGTACGACCTCTGCAACAACAAAGGCGAGACCCTGGAGAATATGATTACAAACAGCGAGCCAAGGATGTGCCAAGTTTCCATGGCCCTATGAATGTGGAAGACTTCTTCAATTGGAGTGCCAAGCTGGATAATTTCTTTGAATTCCATGAGATACCTATGGAGAAACGAGTCACTTTGGTCGCATACAAACTCAAGGGAGGATCACAAGCCTGGTGGAAAAACCCACAGATTGATCACGAGAGGCAAGGGAAATTGCCTAGTCCAGATTAGAATCGGATGAAACGAGAACTGAGGAGTAGATTCTTGCCGCCAGACCACGAGCAGATTTTATTTGGCTTGTACCAAAATTGCAAGCAAGGATTCAAGTCGGTAGAAGAGTACACGACAAAGTTTCACAGATTGTCCTTGCTAAACAATCTTTCCGAGACTGAGCCGCAACAGGTCATGAGGTACGTTAGTGGACTGCGATTTGTAATCCAAGAAAAGCTATCACTTTTACCCATATTCACACTAGATGAAGCCTACAACCTTGCCATAAAATCCGAGAACCAACTAACCCAATTACCCGCCCACTAACGATGCCGCAAGCCCTCGAAATAAGCCTTTAACTGAAACCTCCTCAAACAACCAACCTGTGACCAAAAACCAACCAGTGATCAGAAACCAACCCGTGACACAATTTCCTCAAACAAATCAGCCCATAACCAACCCACCCGCCACCCGAAATAATCCATATGCAAGGCCTTTCACTGGAAAATGTTACAAATGCGGTGAGCAGGGGCATCGATCTGATCTATGCCGAGCTGCAATGGATAGAGGCAAGCTCAATCTAGCGACACGAGAAGCCGAGTCGGAAGGGATGATTGAAGATGAAAAGGGTGATGAAATTTGTTATGCAATAGGTAATGGGGACGAAAGTGAAGAAATAGAGCCACTCTTTGTTGTTAGGAGGCTAATGTTGGCCCCTAAAATAGAAGAGAATACATAGAGACATAACATGTTCAAAACACGATGCTACATCCATCAGAAAATTTTCGAGGTGATCATTGACAGTGTGAGCAGTGAAAACATTGTCTCACAGCAGGTCATAGAGCGGTTGAAGCTTCCTACTGAAAAGCATCCAACGCCTTACAAAATTGGTTGGTGGATTCGAGCTGCAGGAGAAATACGAGTAACCGAGAGGTGCCGTATATCTTTCACTATTGGAAAGTACAAAGATGAAGTTTTGTGCGACGTGGTAGAAATGGATGCCTGTCATCTTCTAAAAGGAAGACCATGGCAGTTCGACGTGGATCGGTCCATAAAGGGTGGGAAAACACTTATTTTTTTCGCAAAAGTGGAATCAGAATTGTGTTGGCACCTTTAAAGCCCGAGGAGAAACCACAGTCCACCCTCACAAGGGGTAATACTCTAGTAGTGCTCGAGAAAAGGGAGTTTGAAGAAGAGATGAGACATAAACCAGTGGTCTATGCAGTGGTTGTGAATGATGAAATCAAAGGGGAATCAACGACGACGACCTCGGAAGAACTGAAGCCATTATTGGAAGAATTTTGCGAGATCATGCCCGAAGAATTGCTTGCGACCTTGCCACCAATGAGAGAGATTCAACATCAAATTGATTTGGAACCCGGAGCAAGCTTGCCCAACTTACCTCATTACAAAATGAATCCAAAGGAGAATGCGATATTACAAGAGCATTGAAGATCTTTTGAGCAAGGGGTTGATCTGCCACAGCATTAGTCCTTGTGTCGTGCCTGCACTATTAGTACCAAAGAAGGACAGGTCATGGCGAATATGCGTTGATAGCCGAGGAATCAATAAGATCACGGTGGCCTACAGGTTTCCTATCCCACGATTTGACGACATGCTGGATATGTTGGAAAGGTCTAAGGTATTTTCAAAAATTGATCTCAGGAGTGGTTATCACTAGATACGAATCCGAGCTGGAGACGAATGGAAGACGACATTCAAAACCAAGGACGGACTGTATGAATGGCTAGTCATGTCGTTTGGATTGTCAGATACGCCGAGCACATTCTCGCGACTAATGAATCAGGTATTGAAGCCATTTTATTGGGAAGTTTGTTGTCGTCTACTTCGACGATATCCTGATTTACAGTAAAAATAAAGAGGAACCTGTTGCACAACTGCGAGAAGTATTCTCAGCATTAGAGGAGAACAAATTGTATATACATTTGAAGAAGTGCACGTTTCTCGCAGACAAGTTGATGTTTTGGGGTTTATTATAATCACTATTCGAGTCGACGAAGGGAAGGTTATAACCATTCGAGAATGGCCTACACCAAGAACTGTCGGCGAAGTTAGAGTTTTCACAGGCTTGCAACTTTCTACAGGAGGTTTATCCGTGATTTCAGTACTCTCATGGCTCCGATCACAGAATGAAGAAAGGAAAGTTCTTACGGGGAGAAGATGCCGAGAATAGTTTTGCTACCATCAAGGAGAGGTTGACTAACGCACCATTGTTAGTTTTACCTAACTTTGACAAAGTCTTTGCTCTTGAATGTGATGCATCTGGAATAGGGATCGGAGCATTATTGTCCCAAGATAAAAAGCATGTTGCCTTCTTCGGCAAAAAGCTAAGCGATGCAAGAAGAAAATGGTCAACTTATGAGCTCAAGTTCTATGTCGTATTTCGAGCTATTCGGTACTGGGAACAATATTTATTTCAGTGAGAATTTATATTGTATACCGATCATGAAGCCTTGAAGCACTACGAGAAAAATGACATTTAGCGACAAATGATATTCGTCAAGAAAAAGCTTTTCGTTCGTCAAGAAAAACTTATATCGACAAATAGTGTTCGTCACCAAGTTCGTCAACAATGCGCCGTCAAGAAAGGTCTTCCTTGACGAACTTTTAAATTCGTCGTTAAATCCGACCTGTCTCGAAAACTTCCATTTCGTCAAGAAATGTTACAACTTCAACGACGAACTACTTCATCTTTAAAGCTCTCAAATATTCGTCAGCAATAGTTCATGTTCGTCGACAATGAGTACATTTCTCAACAGTGGACGAAGAGATTTGGTGGTCAAGCCCTTTCTTGACGATTTAAGTTTGTCAATGCAATGTTATGAATAAACCATTATTGTCAAGAGAAACCTTCCTTGATGAAAGCATTCATCGCTAAAAGTGCATACTGGACAAAAAAAATAATATTTTCAATGCTGCTTTTACAATTTATAATAATAGCATTGAAAAAGTCTTACAAACATCCACATCATTCTATTCGAAATACAAACCATCAAGCAGTCACATATTTCATACAAAAACTAATATTACAGAATCATCAATCACAAACTCAAATATATGCTTATGAAATTTGAAAACTGTAACAAATGCATTCAAGAATCTACTAATCTCGCACTTTCACTTTAGCAATTGTCATCGACTTTGACCTGCGGATATAGTTATCGAGTACCTGAAATGGGTAAAAAATAGTTTCAACCAATTGTCACCTATTTAATATGAATGATAATACATAGACACACAGAAATCATCAAACTTGACCTATACCATCTTTCTTCAGGGATAAGATGGTGTTAGTATGAAGATCTAATGCAAACCATCTGCTTAATCCTAAATGCTAAGACGTATAAAATAAAACTATTCTTTGGGGACATCAATAATTCTTCAGGAAATGTTAATCTACAACCTATAAAACTGCGTCTGAAACCAATGCATAGTTAGGTAAAATCATTATCTGTTGTTCCTCTCATACCATACAAAGAATAAGGTACTATTAGTCATTATTCCTACAAAAAGAAGCTGCTTTCTCTATTGATCTATCTTTTGAAAGCTATTATACAAACACAAGAAAAGTTTACGCCAATTGCAATTGTAAACTAAATCACCTACCAACTTCAATAATCTCAACAAACCCCACCCAATTTCGTACGAGGTTAACATAAACTAAGAGGCCTTTAACACCCTCTGTGAATATAACATACAAGGTATCTCTAAATGCTTTCTTAGCATCATTCATGTCATGCTTTTTGCTCCAGAGTTCTATTTACGTATTTATTTCAAGGACAAAAGCTTATCGTTTGCATCTTGAACAGCCTTTCAAGAGCTTCAACCCCCTAAATTCATGACAAAAATCATAAATTAAAATTTTATGAACATAATCAGAGAGACCACTAATGCAATAAATATTAGTAACTAAAAATTTAACCAAATTACAGTACAATAGCCAAAAGGCTCTTTGGTACATACATTATGACAGTCGGATCAGCATGGCCAAAATGGTAGAGGATTCCTAGGACTACGATGCTACCATCATCACTATCTATCAAATCCATTTTTGAGTAGCTTCATCTTCATACCTGGAGAGTTCACAAACATATTAACATTCTACCTTATTCATAAATAAGCACAAAAGAGAAGGGAGAAAACTCTCGTCATCTTTGAAATAAGCACAAAAGAGAAGGGAGAAAACTCCCACCATCTTTGCTCAATTTGCCTAGAGCTGTCAGTGTTTCAATAGAAAGTGAAAGGTCATCCCTTCCGGCATTTCCACCTAATTGTGTGTTAAGAAAGATTCTTAACCAATTTAGTTACTATAAAGTTGCTAATATTCAAAAAATATAATGTTGACAGCTACCTCTAAAAGTGAGTTCCCTGGATACATAAGTTACCCTAAAATAAAATTAGAACTTAAGCTGAAAAAAAAACAGAGAAGAAGACGTAAAGAACCAGTTAGATACTCCCTCAAAATTGTACTTGTTCCTCTGCTGTTAAATAGAAGTCGTCTATGGATATAGTTGCAGACTTCTTGAGATTTAGCATGTTCAGCAATTACAGAGCTCCATATTTTGCTCTTATGAATTAATCAAAGAACAATCAGCATCACTTGTATTCAGTAAACATCAGCATTCCTCAATCTACCTCCCAATGACTCGAAAAAGATAATCTAGTGCAAAGACAAGTGTAGTTTTTCCACAACCTTGTGGCGCATTAAAAACAATCTGTATCACAAAAGAAACACTAGCATATCAGTTTTTATTGTGCTTTAATGTGTATACTTAACTGTCTATTGATGCACTGGGGCAAGAACAGCCACTAAGATTTTAACCTCAATGGGAAGCAGTGTGAGAAGGTTGGGAAATGAAATACATACCACTAATGGAGTAATAATATCGGTTGAAATTATCCCTTGAAATGTTCAATTATTAGAAGGTCCAGATTGTAGAGCATGAAACATCATGTAAGGTCGTAGTCATTAGATTGAACTCTCAATAAATAGGAAAGAAGTGATGAACAATCAAATCACCTTCAAGGGTTCGAGGTAGAAGCTGCACTTGAGCCCCCAACCAAAGAGAAATCTGTCATGTGAGCCAAGCATATCAAGAGATAAGGTTAAAATTGAAATGGCTTCACTAAGCATGTTCTCGGCAAACATTATTGTATACAACTGGGAGTATCTTATGGTTATCAGTTACAGAAAGTGTTAGTCCATAAGCCATCACGTGTGAACTTGAACATTAGATATTGCAGGAAAGAGGCTCTACTGGGCAGGGCACAGTCAGGAAGCAATGGGCTCACATGGGGCTGATTGATAAAATAATGGACGTAACACCAAAAGCAGTTTGATCAAATAATGGATGTAACACCAATAACCAATCTAAATACACAAATCAGTCTATACTAGTTTTAGGAGCATCAAGAAGGGCCTTGTAACTATTGTGCAGCTAGTCTTCTCTTGTCTAATCTTCTTCCAGATATAAAAACTATGCAAGGAAAATTAAATAAAAGACCAATAAATTGTGTATATCGTGTTCAAAATTTTGGGCCAAGTAACCAGATATATCTAATACGGCTCTCACAACTAAATAAACAGATGTTATCATAGTAAAAGGGTGGAATCACACTTCAAATGGGAACTCAGTTGTTGTGGAATTTTTACAAATATGTGGCGTGCAATAAAACTTATCATGTCAAAGCACGACCACATAATGTTACCAAAAAGCATCTAAAAATCCAATCAGTACAATTTAATGCCAGCTGAAATTGAATCAACAGGAGAAGCGAATTAGAAAGAGAGAGTGTGTATGTGTGCATACCCGCGAGAGAGAGAGAGAGAGAAGGACTTAAGGAAGAAAACCTGATTTGAATCTTATAAGGACTGTGCCTTCCTCATAAAGGATTGAATAGGCCTCTGGTAAAATTTCTGGCACTCGACTTACATTGAATAAATTCTCATTTTGAAAATTTGTCAATAGTCAGTGACACTTGGAGTGCACACAAAAATCAACGACTGAATCAAATCCACGTCTGCAATTGACAAATTAAGATCAAAGCCGCATCTAATATAAAACCCTAACTTTTTAAAACTGACAGTAAATCTAAGTATCACAACAACAAGCTCAAACAGATTCAGATCAATAAAGCCCTAACCTAACATCAACGCGGTAAAAATTGAATCTACCGTATTAAAACTTACCTTTGGGGGTCCAGGACTGATCGGACAGCTTGGAGGAGACGAGATCATCCGGGAGATCGAGCTTGCCTTCCGCTATTGGACAGTCGAGAATTCACGAAGTACGAAGAGAGATCGAGGGGGAGAGAGACGGGGGAGGGAGGGAGAAGTGAATCGACGGTGCACAGTCGGCGAAGGCTGAAGTGACGGACGGTGAGACTTGGAGAAGGCTTGGAGAGATTGGTAAATGTGGATTTGAAAGGTGGTTTGGTGAGAAATGGTTAGGGTTTTCTTTTCGTTTGCAGAGAGAGCTTTGGAAGGACATTCATTTGCAGAGAGAGAGAGGGAAGAGGCCCACCGGGGCAGTAGCAGAGCCGGTGGCAGTGATGATGAAAGCGGTGGCCGATTGGCGGCGTATGGCCATGGATAGAACAACAGAGATGGGAAAAAGGTTAGGACTTAGTACTATACTAAGCTCATCTCTCTTGGGAGCCGTTGATCATTAGATAATGGACGACCGAGATCATAAGTTTTTCAGATTTAGTTTATTGGTCAAATTTTGGAGTTTTCTATCTCAACACTCTTTCGACGAAATATTTCTCGATGAAACACTCAAAGCCGCACTGTATGTAGATATTTGTTGACGAATCTTTACATTTGTCAAACAATGTCTGACTTTCGTTGACGATGTATAAATTCGTCGATATATGTTACTTTTCTTGACAATCGTCAAATTCATTGTTAAAGATTTTGTCGTTAATTATAATATTTCTTGTAGTGAAGTATTTCAATTCACAGTGCAAGATTATCCACATGCACGCGAGATGGTCAGCTTGCCTATAGAGGTTCACTTTTGTCATAAGGCACAAGGCGGGTGAAGGGAATAATAGTATCAAATTCTTTGGAAAGAAAGAGAACATGACAGATTCAACTATATATGGTAAACTAGCTCATTGTTCAAACTCCAACAGAAAACAACACCAGTAAATGAATAGAATCATCCAACACTGTCTTCTCTATCTAGGCTGATTCCTCATCTTGGTGAAGCAGATGAATTGGGACGGTTGGAATTTAAAAACCTGATTGCGTAACAAGAGGATCTCTTGGTTGAAGTGTGTTTTTGGTCACAAAAGTTCATGAGAAATTTGAAAAAAAATCACGATGAACTAAATGCCTTGGAGCTGGTGAAGGTGGAAGAGGCCAACTAGTGCCTTCAGAAGAGAATGCTTATCCAGAGTTTATTGATGATGAGTAAAGTGGAGAGGTATAGTATCACCACGACAAGGAGACTTGGAAACTGAAGACGCGGGTCTGGGAATAGAAGCTGAAGTAAATGATTTCACTAACTCAAATGAGGTTTCAAGCACTGATGTTGATCTGGAAAATGGCATAAAAGCTACATATCAGTTACAACTAATTTCACAAGGCACTGATTCTCTTGAAGCTAAACTAAAAGTAGAGGGTTCCTGAGGTTCTTTTGGTGGTGGTGGAAGCTGATTCCGATGAACTTGAGGCCATTGGGGCAGGTGCCAATAACAGAATTTCCTCAGCAATGGCTAATTCAGAACACGGCATTCGCCAATAATTATATCTAAAAGGTCCGGACTCATTGTGCTTTCTTGTTTGTTCTGGCCCTAGTGGCACGTACCAAAGCGAGGAAAAATACAGCGTTTTGATCCATTGATGACCAAGAAGCTGAATTCCAGCCCAAAATCACGGACAACAAACATTTATGCCAGAACTGCTTCGGATACTCGCATGTGCTACAAATTTTGTGATATAAAATTCATTGAAAAGAAAGAGACCATGTAGAGATGTCAAACGGGCCGGGCTTGGGCCGCCTAGCCCGGGTCCATCGGGCTTGAAGCGAAACCGGGCCGGGGCCGGGCCAGGGAGGCAGCCATCTGGGCCGGGCCGGCTGAGGAGAAATGCTAGGCCCGGTCCAGGCCCTGGCCCTAGGCCCAATTTCTAGGGCCGGGCTTGGGCCGGCCCGGGCCCTTTTTTTAATTTTTTTTAAATTTTCTTGTTATTCAATTTTAAATTTCATCTTTAGGCATGTCCAATTTTCAAATTTTGACAAATCTAATTTTTATCATTTTATTTCATTATATGTAATATTCATATATATATGTATGTATGTATAGATATATTTATTTGTCTCTCATTTTATTTTTTGCTATATGTTAAATCTTTTCTTACTCTTCTTGGTGATCTTTATTAATAAAATCTGAACACATAACTAACCGTTATACTGCTGTTGGGGGGGTAAAAGTGGAATTTTGGGGGAATATATCCATTGGAGGAAAAGGGGGAGAGAAAGGGGGGAAAAACAAAATATTCAAACAAGTGGGGCCGGAACCGGGCCCAAAATCGGGCCGGAAGCGGGCCAGAACCGGGCCGGGCCTGGGCTTTTCCCCAGATTTTTTCGGCCTGGTCCAAGCCCAGGCCCTAAGCCCAATTCCTCCGGGCCAGCCCTATTCATGAACGGGCCGGGCCGAGCTTTTTTCGGGCTGGGCCGAGCCGGGCCGCGGGCCGCCCGGCCCGTTTGACATCTCTAAGACCATGACAGATTGCACTAATTATGATGATTTCATTATTAGAATTCCAACATGAAAACAACACAGCAAAGCTAAAAGCCCGTCAACCAATCGGTCGATAGGCGCGGTAACACTGACAGGACACTCCAGCACAACGAAAACGTAAAAGTACTTGTAAAAACCCTAAAATCCTTCCTCACCGGGCAAACAACTTCAAGTCAAATATGCCCAAGATCAAAGTCATAGTCATGGTAAGCCCTAGCAATCTTGCAGTTTATATTTGCATTGACCAAAGGAGCAGCCACCATGCCAACATGATTAATCAATGGGCCAACAGGAGGACTTTGTGTCAGCAAACTATTTCTGGTTCATGCTAGAAAACTTTGTGTAATCAGCAAACTAATATCAAACCCAAATAAAAAGAAGAAGAGAGATCGCTAGAAGAACTGATTGTTTCATGTTAGAAACCTAATTGTTTCACCATACGTTGTGATCGATAGAAGAAGAGAGAAGAAGATCGGCATGGTGTGAGTGATCGACAAAAAGAAGCAAGAAGAACGTCATACCTAGAAGTCGATCTTCACTGAAGTTCTTGTTGCGCCCCAAAATCTCATTCGAGATAGGTTTTGTGCAATTCCAATTGCCAAAATTATGCCCGCGAATTTCTCCCACCTGATCTTCAATTCCTATCCCCACGGTAATCAGCCGTGGGGTTTGCGTTTGAGAGATTGCTGATCGGCTGATCGCCAAAGCTCTCCAATCTCTTTCTTATTTTCGACCCAATTCCCACGGTAAGCAACCGTTGCAATTGGTCGAGAAATATTTGTCGAGAAATATTTCTCGATGAAACACTCAAAGCGTCACTGTATCTAGATATTTGTTGACGAATCTTTACATTTGTCAAACAATGTCTAACTTTTGTTGACGATGCATAAATTCGTCAAGATATGTTACTTTTCTTGACAATCGTCAAATTCATCGTTAAAGATTTTGTCGTTAATTATAATATTTCTTGTAGTGAAGTATTTCAATTCGTAGTGCAAGATTATCCGCATGCACGCGAGATGGTCAGTTTACCTACAGAGGTTCACTTTTGTCATAAGGCACAAGGCGGGTGAAGGGAATAAGGTCGCCGACGCATTGAGCCGACGAGCGGACTTACTTATAGTTACGCACACAGAAGTGATTGGATTTGAGCACCTACACGAGCTATATGTCGAGGATGAAGATTTTCGATCTATTTGGTCAGAATGTGTGGCTAAGCATTATAAGGCTCCTTTTGTCACCCAAGACGGGTACCTATTTTATAATCACAGGTTATGCATACCGCAAACTTCATTGCGAGAACGTCTACACCGTTAGTTGCATGGAAGAGGCTTGGGTGGACATTTAGGACGCGACAAGACTATTGCCTTGGTGGAAGAGAGGTATTTTTGGCCGAGTTTAAATAGGGATACCGCGAGAATAGTAGAGCGGTGTATGGTTTGCCAAACATCAAAGGGTCGATCTCAGAATACAGGTTTATACACGCCACTACCAGTACTCGCAGGACCATGGAAAGATCTAACCATGGACTTTATTCTTGAATTACCGCATACTCAATGAGGAAATGATTTCGTTTTTGTGGTTGTGGATAGATTTTCGAAGATGGCTCATTTTATCTCATGTAAAAAGACTAATGACGCGACCCAAGTTGCAATGATGTTCTTTCGCGACGTGGCGAGGTTGCATGGAGTCCCCGCAAGCATTACTTCAGATCGCGACACAAAGTTCCTTAGTCATTTCTGGAGAACTTTATGGAGGATGTTCCAAACTACCTTGAACTTCAGCACGTCATTTCACCCTCAAACAGATGGACAAACCGAGGTGGTGAACAAAACCTTGGGGAATATGATTAGGTGTTTGTGTAGAGACCGGCCCAAACAGTGGGATCAGTTTTTGTTGCAGGCAGAGTTCGCATACAACAATATGGTAAAAAGTTCCACGGGAAAGTTGCCATTTCAGGTTTTCTATCAACGACCCCCCCCCCCCCCCCCGCGACATCTGCTCGATATGGTCCAAGTGCCTATGCTTCCCGGGCATAGTATTACCGCAAAACGTCTTGTGAAGATCATCGAAACTATGCAGGCAGAGGTGCGACAAAATCTCGAAAAATCTAATGCGAAGTATAAGGTTGACAGGGACAAGCATCGACGGGAAAAAGTATTCACAGAGGGAGACTTGGTTATGGTAAATATCAGGAAGGAGAGATTCCCAGTAGGCACATATAACAAACTCAGCACGAAGAAAGTGGGACCATGCAGAATTCTAAGGAGAGTCAATGATAACGCCTATGTGGTCGCGCTACCTGACTATTTGAAAATTTCTCCAACTTCCAATGTCGCCGATCTCTACCCGTTTCATCCAGATGATCCTTTATATCCAGGCGAAAACTCGAGGTCGAGTTTTTTCCAAGAGGGAGGGAATGATACAGTGCAATCCAGTTGATCCTCTAACATGTTTTTCACATGTTTAAGAGGTAATTAAGGTCCTTTGAAATAGTCACACTTATTTTCACATGCTTAAGAGGTAATGAATGAGAAGAGGTAATTAAGGTCCTTTGAAATAGCCACACATGTTTTCGCATGTATAATAGTAGGAGACAATCAAGGCCATTGATTAGAAGAACCTCATGTTCTTTTACTTTGCTCTATAGATAGAGCCTTGCGAATATAATTGGCATCCAACTTCTGATTTCTATTAGTATATTGGAGAATTTATTTTCTCGAAGAACTGTGTGCTTTTTTTTTAAGCCATTAAACTGTGTGTTTAGTGCAACCATCGCTGTGTGCGTTGGTATATACTCCTGATCGATAGAAAATTTCTATCCTGATTGCTTCCCCCTATGTCAGCTTTGAATTGATTCTTGTGGTGAAATATCAATAAGCAATTTCTTTGTGCAAATAGCTAATTCTGTTTTGGTGACTATTTAGGACAAAATTTAAGAGTTTATTTTGTACACCAAAAAAAACAAAGTGGATTCTAGTAAAAAAAAAATATGCGGAGAACCTCTTGATGAATTTGTTACTGTATGAAACAATAAGCAATTTCTTTCTGCACGTGATATGAGAACATCAATCATGATTTCTCTTATATAGACTAGTTACACGTCCACGCGCGCAGTCTTCTTAGGTACTTTGGTAATGATAAAACAATTTACTTACAATATGAATGACAGGAAGAACATAAACGAAAAGATGATGAGTTTCAAGGTTTTATATCAGAAGTTAATATTGCTTATTTTGTTATCTTTTCTTTGAGGTATTAATGAAAAAAAAAGGAGGATGAATTTTTTATCACAATTAATCGTTACATCGAAGGCAATAAGAGGTTATATGAATCAGCCTACGTACGAACAGTAATCCGAGCATTTGAAGAGAAATTGGAGTAGCGAATCTGGCTCAATCGATAGCTATTCAGGTTTTAAGTTATCGTAGAAAACTTTATGAACAAAGAACTCAAGCATTGCTACTAATCATCCATGTATGAGATTGTTTAATCGATGCAGGTAGTATGGAGATAATAAACACATAAGATGTATATAAAGTTGTAATCTTGAAACTGCACAAGTTTGAGCATCTGTCGAGTATCTTTGAAGTCATTCAGGTCACGTGCTTACAGAAATTGCAAAGCGAGCTTATTGATGCCAGTAGTGGCAGCAGCATCACAACTGATCTCTTGTTCCATAATTTGATCAAAAGTTCAACGGCAGTAGCCAAGAAATGATTCTTTCTGCAGAAGCATCACAATTCAACTTGTCCCGAGATTTGAATAGATATTCATTGGCAGTGGCCAAGAAGTGATTCCTTCTTGTTTCTAACTGAGCTTCCTCTTTTCCATTCCATTCCGCTACTGAGAAGATCAAAATCTTGTTATCACCGTTGTCTTTGAGAGATTGATACATTACAAATCTTCAATAATTATAGTAAAGAAATAGTCTTCATGAGGACGAAAGTTCCCAATAGCTTGCAATTCGACTTGTTTAGTGGGTATAAAGGGTTCTTTTGTTTCGTAAGAAGAGGTTGCAGAATCATCCTACTGGTGAGGTAGAATTGGGTAATCTCACTGCACAGTAAGTCGTGACATTAGACCAATTGCCTGTATGACGCATTTAAGCTACGAGTAACATATGGTTAGCTACAAAAATAAAGTTGATTTTGAGCAGAAAAATGCCTATCAACAATTAGCTTAGATTACTATTCAGAAATTTGAATATGCATCTAAGAAATTGAACATCGCTCTTTAACAATCAATCTCACTTTTTCACGTGTATATGAACTGCTTGGGTAGAGGTAATTGTAAATGTAAATATTAACTTGCTTGATTCTATTTTTTGCAATTAAAAAAAAACAAGAAATCAAACTGAGGTAAAAACAACAAGCAAAGTCAATTTTATACAAAACTCTCAGAGAAGCCAATATTATGCGGCTTACTTTCAAGACTTATGCATTGCTTTAGCTTCACGTTGAAAAGAAAGATGTTAGCAAAAACAAAATTATAGTGCAGTAGAAAATAAAACAACCACCTGCTCAAATGCTGCTTATTTTGATGGACGGTTGAGAATTGACAAGTATATGATTGACCCAACTACTCTCTATATAAATATTTCTTTTTTTTAGAGGCTAGATTATCATAATATTTTACTACTCTTTTGCCTCCTAGAGGGGACTAATAAAAAAATACACAACTTTATTACATCATCAATAATAGAGAAGAGTAGTGAAGATCAATACCAAATTAATAAACTGATACATTCGCTTCTGCATCTTGCCATTTTTGCATCATCGGAATAAAGATTTTGGTAATCCATGACTTCCTTTGATTCCGGTGAGTTCAAACCCTATTGTTCTTATATTTATACTATTATAAATTTGGTTCCGTAGCTCCATAATTGAGCCTGTTCGGCTACTTAAAGCGGAAAAAAAAAGGCCTTGAAGCTGCTGATTTGGGCCTGTTTTTGGCCATTTTAAAAATAGATTTTGTTTCAAAACTTCTGTATTTTAATTGGTTCTTACAAAATAAAATTTGTAAAGCCACTTATGTTTTAATATTGGTTTATTTTAAGATACCGATGAATATAACGTGTCAATATTATTATAATTTCAAGAATTAGTCTAAAATTATGAGATCATTCTAAAACCTTATACTTCGTTCGACATGATTAGACTACGATAATGAACGTAAATTAATTATTGATACCTTCTTATTTTGGCAGCAAGGGGTCCAACAGAAGTTTATTTTCTTTTATAAGTTGAGATAATGATAAAACTACATCACTTTATGCTTCTTATTAATTAAAATTATTAATCAGCCCAATGGAAGATTATATTTTAATTTTTAAGCGAAAAGAAAGGAAATAATAAATTGCATGGGTCAAATTATTTTTTGGCCAACGGTGATATAATTCATGCTTATGTTACTTGCAATGATTTTCAAAATTTAAGGTTGCAAAAACAACTATATGTTAATCCTAAGGAAGATTATAAGTGATATGTTAATTTTTTCTTTTGGAAAAGCTTTTGTGTATTTACCTTTCATACAAATAAATTGTGTATCCCTTAATTTATTTTATTATGTTAAATGATGAACTAACTATTTTCATTATGTGAATTTTTGGTACTAACGTGCATGATTATTATTATTATTTAGCGTATAGTCCTGTTGCAATTACTGGTTATCTTTCCTCTATTGAATCATTGAACGGCACCAATTTTAGAAAATAAAAAGAGCAAATTAGCATAATTCTTGGAGTTATGAATTTGGATTATGGTTTAGGGGTTGACGCGCCTGTTGCCCTTACGTCTGAAAGCTCTACTGAGCAAAAGGTGGCTTATAAAAGTGGAAGCGTTCCAACCGCATGATTATGAAAGGCTCTATTACGACTGCAATTCGTGGAGCTATTCCTGACTCAGATAATGTACCTTGCTAATATTGAAGAGCAATTTTAAGGCTCTTCCAAGGCACATGCTACTACTCTCGTCACTAAAATGGTTACGCTCAAGTATAATGGATCCAATGGTACTCGTAAGCATATTTTACGGATGAATGATATGGCTTCTCAACTAAAAGGCTTGGACATGAAAAACTCTGAAGGTTTTCTCGTGCACTTAATTATGACTTCCCTTCCTGCGTAGTTTGGTGCTTTTAAGATCAACTATAACACACAGAAAGAAAAGCGAAAGATGAGCGAGTTGATTTTCATGTGTGTGCAAGAAGAAGAGAGGCTAAAATCTAAACAACCTGATGGTGCTCATGTTGCCATAATTGATTCATCTAAAGAAAAAGGAAAAGGAGAGAAATTTGTCAAAGGCAGCGTGCAAGAAAATAAGAGTGCTTTTATTACCAAGATTGACATGGCAAGCTCTTCTAATACCAAGGGTTCTGCTGGTCCCAAGTGTCATCATTTTTGTAAAGATAAAGGACATATGAGGAAGAAATGTCATAAATTCAAAGAGTGGTTGAAAAATAAAGGTAATTTATCTATTTGCACTTGTTATGAATCTTATACAATTGATGCTCTTTTAAATACATGCTAGGTTGACACAGGTACAACCGTGCACATAACTAACTCATTGCAGGGATTCCTTTCGTTAAAGAAGTTAAACAAAGGGGATGGTAATGTGCTAGTAGGAAATGGAGAGAAAGCTCAAGTTGAAGCTATAGGAATTCTCTGTTTAATTTTGGAGAGTGGCTTCAATTTGGATTTAGTTGATACTGACTACAAAAGATAAACTGTTGGTGTCGTCTATCAAGGATTTTCACTTATGATGGTTCTATTTCTCTGTTTTCCAAGTATAGGAAGGAAGCAAATTTGAAATTTAAGAATTAACGTTTATACGGAGGCCAAAAGTATCATTCTCATCATTCGTTTTTGTACACTGAGAACTTCATCTCATCTTGGACCTTCTTCTTGCTGAAACAGAGCTCTCGAAGGGCAGGATCTTGCCGGTACGCTTCCACCATCACTGGCAAAGTTACCTTTTATCACATCAATGTAAGGCTTTCCGAATCACGCTTGTTTATCATCACTGGCGGAGTTACCTTTTATCATCACGCTTGCTATCTAATGTTTGCAGTTATCTAAGTGCCAACTACCTCAGTGGTACGATCCCCCCCGAGTGGGCTTCTACCAAATTAAAACATCTGTGAGTTGTTCCCGCAAATTACATTTGAAGTTAGTCAAAGCTCTCAACCCTCTTAATTTGTAACTAAACAAGCTGAAACTGCGGCAGGTTTGTTACTGTGAATCGCTTATCAGGACCAATCCCAAAGTACTTGGGAGACATAACCACCCTCGTATATTTGTATGTCTTACATCACTCTCTCTCTCTCTCTCTCTCCCCACACACACACAAACATGTGTCAGCACACACATAATGGTTTTCAAAGAGAAGAAATACCATGGAGTTCTATTCATTTGAATACCTTAAAAGGGATTTTAAGTTTTCAGGTCTTTAAGCAACAATCTGTTTAATGGTACTGTTCCAGCTGAGCTTGGCAGACTGGTCAATTTAGAGAGACTGTAAGGCCTTTCTCTTTCACAAATATAATTTATCTAATTAATAACTTTCTTAAATTATTTAGGAGTTGATATCAAATAAGTTTATTCAGTGGCTTGTACCCTCCCTCCCCCTCTTCTTTCTATTTCTCATATAGCTTTTTTAGTGCCACCAATCTCACTGGAGGGTTGCCATTGGAGCTCAATAAGCTAACCAGGTTGACAGCCCTGTAAGTAAATTTGTGACCCTTTTGTAAATTACAAAAATAAGCTTTTCAATATGGTATTTTCTTTTTTTGCTCCACTTGTCTTTTTCCTTGAATTTCCCCACATAATTAACGCATTCAGGCAGTGCAGTAGTCTAAGCAGCAACAACTTCACTGGGAAAATGCCTAGTTTTGAGAACTGGAAACAACTTCAATACTTGTGAGTTATTTTGCTATGATTATTCATTAACAGTTTAGAATAGTAGTATTTCCAGCTCAGATTTAGTTTACATTATATCTGTCACCAACAGAGAGATCCAGGGTAGTGGTTTTGAAGGCCCCATACATTCTAGCATTTCCCTCTTGAGCAATTTAACTGAATTGTAAGTTAAGCTTTCTGATGTCTGGTTAAGTTGCTTGATTTATTTCTTCCTTTTTTTTGCCAAGAAAAAGTTACGTGCTTTCTCGTCTGGTTATCCTTAGGGTCTTGTCCCGATAAGATCGGTACTGTGGTGAAAGGCATTTGTGTAACCGAGCTCTGTTTTGCAGAAGGATTAGCGACTTAAATGGAGAGGGTTCAGAATTTCCAGTGCTAAGTAACATGACTGGAATGCAAAAGTTGTGAGTCACAGACATGATTGCAGACAAATACTAAGTTCAAACTTTGGTAACTCTGTGTTCCAACCATAATGATTGGTAACTCTGGTTGATGTTGCAGGATGCTGAGGAGCTGTAATATATCTGGCAAGATCCCTGATTATATAGCAGATATGACGGAATTGGATACATTGTAACTCTGCTACTTCCAGTTTTATTTTCTTAACATTTTCTGTTTTTTGGGATTTTTCAGGTACTTATGCAGTCTTATTCTTCATAACCACTGTTTCTTGGTCATGAACAGAGACCTTAGCTTCAACAAGTTGGAAGGAGAGATTCCGAACCTTGGACATCTAGGATCATTGAAGGACTTGTATGTTCTTGTTATTCAGTACAAAATTTAATTTGAAATGCATATGTTGCCTGTTCTCACTTTTCCTTATACTAAAAAGGATCAAGTGCTTTACACGTTATATAGTGATTCGAAATAAAATATTTATGAACCTTGGTGAAAAATTTCAATTAAAATTAATTAATACGACTATTATAATTATACCATAACAAGTAAATCAATTGTTAATTGCTAAGAAAAGACTCGAATTATGTAAAGTTTATTGCAAATGATATGGTCTTAATTTCAAACACAAATTGTTAATGTCAATAATCACCAATACCTGTCACCGTAGATCATACTTATTTCCTTTTCACAACAAGTCAAGGTACACTATCATTATATTCAGTTTCAAACATCTTGCACAAATATTTAATTCTCACGAAACACTACAACTTTGATATTGCAGTAAAAGTGAAGAAAGAGTTTTAGAGACAATTAATGACAAGTGTGTATACTGGAGTTGTCCAATTTCTTGTAATTCATTTCTATGGCATGTTTATAAGTTTAGGAAGTGAAAATGAGAAGAAGTTTGAACTAATACTAAGTGATACTAATGAGAGTTCAAAAATTAACCCAAAAAGGATTGCAAAAAGTAAAGTGTCTAACATAAAGGAGTTATGATTGATGAGTGTAAAACAAAGTTTGTAAAAAGGAAGGAGTTATTAAATGTTGCATCATTAAAATCAAGAGTTAAATGAACTTAAGAGATCTAGCAAGTCACATATAAAAACGTAATTATTTAGGCAAAAAATCTAGTAACTATAACTTTCAATGATGTTTCTAAAGTTTTATCGTTTACTTTTGGAATTGTATCCCTTTTTTCTACAAGCATCACCATTAAAATTCAAAATAATATCACTTAGGACTTTCAATATCATTCTTTATCCATCTCACTTGATTCTATACAGTGATGGTCATTTTTTGTAGCGGTCATTTTTGTAAGGAGAATAGTGCCTGTAGTTTATACTACAAGAAAAAGGACTTTTAGCGACGGAAAAGACCTATATCCGTTGCCAAATACTTTTAGCGACGGACATCCCGCCGCTAAAAGTCCATTACCTATAACTCCGTCACTAAAAGTTTTGCGATGGAATTGTGAAATCCTTCGCCTAAAAGTCGACTTTCAACGACGGACATATTAATACAATTAGCGACGAAATATCGATATCCATCGCTAAAAATATTTTTTGTATTTTAATTTTTTTCAAAAATAATTTATTACGTTAAATATTTAGCGACAGAACAATTCGTCACCAACAGTTTTAATGACAGACATTTAGCAACGGAATATCCGTCGCTAAAAATTATTCAAAAATTGATGACTTTTAGTGACGGATATTCTGTAGCTAAAAAGTCTGTCGTTTAAAACTTTAGTGACGGAATTTCTGTCGCTTAAAGTCATTTATTCACTGGATAAGTAAGACTCTTAGCGATAGAATAAAATCCATTGCTAAAAGTCAAACTAATTTTAAATATATTTTTTTTATTTTTAAATATCCAAATCTATAATTACAAATTCTCAACAATCATTCTTAATCCAACACATTTTTCAATGCACATTATGCTTAAATAATTGTTGATCCATCAGTAATTATTTAACCCTAAAAGAGACACACAACACATATATATAAATAATGGATTCTATATTAATCGAGAAATAAAACGTATACAAAGTTTAGGAGGGCACGAGAGTAGGGTACAATAGAGTTGGAGAGGGGAGGGGAGTACAAGTCTGGGGGGCAAGGGAAAGGGATACAAATAGCTAGGAGGGGAAGGGCTGATCAGGGGTCGGAAAGTCCTGAATTTGAATCCTGCAGATCGTCCTCGTCCACGAGGGCATTGTAATCCGAATTCGGCTCGGCATGTCCAACATCAGTGTCCTGCATGTAAAGGCACGAACGCATTAATCTCAATAGCAACCATATATAGTGTTTACTAAACGTATATAGTGGTTGTACGTGATTATGCGTCGTGATCAACCTATAAACCTCCGAAAAATGCGACGAATCTCATCCTTGTGCAACGACGGTCGCTCCACAGTCGGTGTCTTGAGTCTGTGGAGGGGCAAAGGGAGATGTGGATGCTCCTATCATGACACGTGCAGTCGTACCGGGTTAATTAGATTAATTAAGTTTAATTAGGGTTAGTTAGGGCTACTTCAAGATGTGTTAGGGGTTAACTAGGGCTAATTAAAAGTTCTTTAAAGTTAATTAGGGTTACTTCACGATGTGTTAGGGGTTAATTAGGGTTACCTAGGGTTAATTAGGAGTTTCTTAGGGCTAAGTAGGATAATTAAGGCTAACTAGAGTTAATTGGGTTTAAGTAGGGTTAATTA
This sequence comes from Escallonia herrerae, assembly GCA_033070095.1. NCBI lineage: Eukaryota > Viridiplantae > Streptophyta > Magnoliopsida > Escalloniales > Escalloniaceae > Escallonia > Escallonia herrerae. Next base: position 5,211 of record JAVXUP010002380.1, on the reverse strand, counting down.
GTATTAATTAGGGTTTACTTAGGAGTTAATTAGGGTTTAGTTAGGCTTTATCGGGGCTAATTAGGGTTAATCGGGTTTAATCAGGGTTAATTAGAATTAATAAGGGCTACTTAGTGTTAATTAGGGTTTAATTAGCATTTATCGGGGTTAATCCTTATTAACCCTAATTAGATTAATTAGGGTTTAGTTAGGATTAACTTGGATAATTAGGATTTAATTAGATTAATTAAGTTTAATTAGAGTTAATTAGTGTAAACTAGAGTTTAATTAATAACTAATTAAGGTTAATTCAAGCTTTAATTAGGTCTGATTAAGCCTAATTAGTGCCGATTAGGGCTAATAAAAACTAATTCGAGCTAAATAGAGCTAATGATAATGAGGGTTAGTTCAAGCTAAATAGGATGAATTAGAGTTAATTGGGTTTAATTAAACTTAATTAGGGTTTAATTAAGAGCTAACTAAGGCTAATTAGAGTTAATGTGTTAATTGGGGACAATTACGGCCAATTAGGACTAATTAGGGTTAATTGAGTTTTTTAGTGTTAAATAGAGTTAATTAGGGTAAATTAGGGCTAATTTGAGTATAATTAGTGTTAATTAACTTTAATTAACCACAATTACGATAAAATTAAATTCAAACTCACATGCATAAATTCAAACTCAAACGCAAAATTAACCACATTATATTAAACTAAACTCACACACATTAAACCACAATTAGGGTAAGATGGACATACCGGTGCGGTGCGGTGCGGTGAGGGTGGTGGGCGGTGGTTGCGCAACAGTGGAGGGCCATAGAAGCTGTGGAGAGGCACGGCATCGTGAGGGGCTGTCGCCGGAGGTGGGGGGCCATCGTAGGAGGGGGTTTGTTGCCGAAGGGGGGATCGCCAGAGAGAGGGGGTGGGGGGTTGCTGGGAGAAGAAACTGCTTTGAGTAAGAGACAAAGATAGAGAAAAACGGGGAGAGAGAAAAGAAGGAAAATGGGTTTTTAGAACAAGTCTTTTAGCGACGGGATATATCCGTTGCTAAAAGTCCGTTTCTTAAAGTTAAGACTTTTAGCGACGACTTTTAGCGACGGAATATTCCATCGTGGAAGGCTAGTTTTAGCGACGGACACATTCCGTCACTAAATGTTTCTACAAAATTTTTTTTTAAAAAAGTGGCAAAAAATAGCAAAATTTTTACAATATTTTAGCAACGTAAAACCCCGTTTGTAGAAATCCGTCGGTAAAGGTTTTTACCGACGGTATAGCCCGTCAGTAAATGGTTTTAGCGACAAACTTTTACCGACAAATTTTTTTGTTGCGGAAACTACCTTTTAGCGACGACAGATTTGAGTCCATCACTAACAGTCCGTAGCTAAATACCCTTTTTCTTGTAGTGTGTATTTTCTTTTGCTAATGATCTAGTGTATTATAGATTTCATGTATCTATAACTTGAAGATTAAATCCTTTTTAAAAAAATTTTAAGCTTAAATTTCAAATTTCTATAACAATTCTTCTAAAACTACGATTAATCTTTTTTAATGTTACCTTCTTTTCCTATTTTCCAGTTAAAAAATCTATAACGTACTTTAAGTTTATCCTGATAATGTACACTAAAGCTCTCTAATAATGTACACTAAAGCTCTATTTTATTTTTTACTTAGCATGGCCTTATTTATCTCAGTAGTACAATAAGGCTATTAATTTTTTTGTGCATGTAATTTAACATAAATTTGGCATAAGGCTCTTATTACTAATGCAACTTTACATGGTAATACCACAAGGGTCAATGTGCTTGTGTGTGTGCGCATCCTTTTGAAATATATACTATAAAATGAATGAATATATAAACTTGATATGAGATAATGGTAACAAATGAAATAATTTTATTAATATTCACAAATCTAAGCTTTTCACTCTATATACATAGTGTTACATTTATAATATAAATACAAACTCAAAAAAAAGTTCATCAAGAATACTTTCTAACCCAGATCATTCATTGGATAATAGGACTTGTATCACCAAAACAAAAAGGAAGAAAAATATTAACGATGCATATGGCAGAATGTTTTGAGAGAAAAGAATACTATAACAACCTATTATTGTACCAAATAGAAATTAACACATAAATTCATCATAAAAGTTAAAAAAGAAGGCCTAGTCGAACTTGTAGATATTCTGACTCGGCTTTATGACTATAAATTTAAATTTGCAACCACATGTTAAAGTTAGTATGTGAAGCCAAAAACACCCTCATTTTTAAATAACACTCTAATTAAAAAAATGTTTTTTAATAAATAAAAATATTATAAGTCAAAAATACCCTTACTCACCCTTATTCTTTTATGAAAGAAATCAATTAAAAAAAGATACTTAAAGGAAAGAAAAGATTAACCATTTAAGCTCATGCGTGCTTTTATTTATGTATCGATATAGATAGATAGATGAGGGCCATACAAAAAGGTTGTAAATTTGATAGCTTCCACTTCTTCATAATTTATCTGATTCTTCTTGATTTCAAACCTAATATTATCTTCTTTACCTTGTTTCAGTCTGCATCGTGTTTGGAGTATTAAAAACGTGATAATTTAACCATACGTGAATTTCATGTTTCATATTTTAGGTATCTGACTGGCAACATCCTAACAGGACCTATTCCGGATTGGGTCAAGGGCAGAGATACTAAATGGTATGTTTATCTTATATAAGTTGGTGCTCATGCTTCTAATATCAGAGATTATGGTCTTACATGCATGCCAACAAATCTACCCCAAACCACGTTTGTTGTGTTGGGTTTGGAAGTATCCTTGCATGACCCTCAAAAGGACCTCAAGAGTACCTACCTAACTATCCCTTTTTTCAGGAGGCATTGCCATTTAGTGGGATTGGTTCATGACCTAAGAAACGATGATATTGATTATACCATCTTGTGTGGGTAAACGATGATGATGATTATACCATCTTGTGTGGCCTTCAACTCAAATGCTTCTCTCTCTAGCATTGGCTCACTCTTCATAAACCTTTACATGACTGCAAGATATGTACCGTTAAAACTGTATGGTACGTAGGGATACACACAATCTTCCACACTTATCTATTTGTATTTCTAGTTTGACATATGTCACATGATGTTCTTCATATATATATTCTACCAAGTATGATTAAACTTGTATGCTTGCGTGCAGGAAAGTAGATCTTTCTTACAACAATTTTTTGGAAAGCTCTGTGCCATTGGATTGTCCCGAAACCTTGTAAGCCTCTTGTGCAACATGTACTCCTGTGTTCGATTTGAGTAGATGTTCAACTAAAAGTTGCCTTTCGTGGTTTCATCAGAAATTTGTACAGAAGCTTTTCCGGAGGGAACAACTCGTAAGATAAAATCATCTGTTAGTAGCAATTAGTTGATTAAAGCTTGGTTTAGTTTACTAGATAGGTACTTTGCTTAATTATCCTTTTCCTGTGTGATTTAATCCAGAGTACTTGGTAGGTGCCTGAGTCCTTGTTCAAAGGGTAAGCATTTATTTATAAAATTTCCCCTACTTACAGTTTTCTAGCTTTTCATACTCTCTCTGCCCCCCCCCCCCCCCCCCGCCACCCACCCCCAGCCACCACCACCAATGGTGAACACTATTTAATTAAAAAAGGATTAAGCATTTAATTCAGAATCCTACTTCCCAAAAATGTGAAATGGACTCTTTTGTCTGGGCGTAATGGGTATAGAGTTTGATGGCTGTTTTGGATAAAACAATACTGTACAACAAAGGGCTTCCCGTCCTCTTTTTCTATCACTTTTATTGTTAAGTGTTAATCAACAATTCATATGTGTTCCTTCTTCCATAGATATGTATGCATTGCACATTAATTGCGGTGGAAGCACGACTACCATTGGAAACAGAACGTATGAAGCTGATCAATACTTAGCAGGTTCAGCAAAATTTGTTCCTTTCGCCGGAAATTGGGGTACTAGCAGCACGGGACAATTTTGGGACAGTGATGAAACATCAGATGACTACACAGCAAAAAACGTATCTGTTCTAAGGATGAATGACTCTGAATTGTACACAACTGCTCGGCTCTCTCCTTTATCTCTCACTTATTATGCCCGTTGCTTAGCAAATGGAAACTATACTATCACGCTTCACTTTGCCGAGATAATTTTAGAGACAATCGATCTTATCAGAGCCTTGGAAGACGAGTCTTTGATGTTTATATACAGGTAGCCTAAAACATTATCCAGTACATCTTTTAGTACGTATTATCACCTCCGTCCTTACATAAAAGATATGCTTTTGACATCTTTAGTGTTTAGAAGATTAGAAATATCTATTTGAATTTACTTGAGAAGTCAAAAGAAAAAAAAATTATTTTGGGGGGAGGGGAGAGAGACTAGAAATCTCTATGACGATTGTAATGCAATAGCTTTTGACAGGCCGAACGGAAATTGAAGGACTTTGATATCGAAAATGAAGCACAGGGGGTTGATAAGGCCGTGAAAAGAATATTTAAAGCAGTTGTGAGCGATAAAATCTTAGAAATCCGCTTTCAGTACACTGGGAAAGGGACAGTCCTTGTCCCGGTTAGTGGGAGTTATGGCCCTTTGGTATCTGCTATTTCAATAGAGTCTGGTTAGTCCTTCTCCTTTTACTGTACGTGTGTCCATCCTGACATCAGTTTGAGATTACTCGGATCATTGAAGAAAAAACTGCATGTACTAAAATTATTTGACATCGTAGTGCATCTGTTTTGCTGTTTTCTAGATTTCAAGCCTCCTGACAATAGAAAAAGGAAGATAATCATTGCTATTGGAGTTTCGGCTTCAGGGTTATGCCTCATTCTCTCACTTATTGGTATTGCTTGGTGGAGTGGACATTTAGGAGGCAGAAGATCAGGGGAACAAGGTATTGTAACTTTGCCGTCTCCATACAGTTCGGTTCGCAAGGAAGTACCAAAATTTTATTATCACTGTGGGAACATGAATCGCAGTATGATGTACAATGACCGTTTTTAGTAAACTCAATTTATGGTACGATAGCAATTCAATTCTCACATTGTCAAGTAAATACAGCCATCGTCTTAGGGAGACTTCACAATTTCCTAGTTCTCATTACTCAAGAAGAAATTACTTTAGAGAAAGAGCAAGACGTAGGACAGATGAAGATGCAGTTACTGTTTCATAAACTTTAAGAAGCACTTCATAAGCTTAAATTGTTCTTCTACAGATCTG
>JAVXUP010002379.1:0-137893 GCA_033070095.1 Escallonia herrerae | reverse complement strand
TGGCCAAGTGTGCATTCAGGGTCTCATCAGGCAAGTTCTTAGGTTTCATGGTCTCGTACAGAGGCATAGAGGCCAATCTTAAAAAGATCAAGGCTATACAAGACATGACCGCTCTGAAGAGAGTGAAAGAGGTGCATGTACTAACTGGACGTATAGCGGCACTTGGCAGATTTCTCTTTAAGTCTGCTGAGAGATGTTTGCCTTTCTTCAAAGCTTTGAAGAATATAAAAAACTTTGAGTGGACCGCCGAGTGCCAAACTTCCTTTGAAGCCTTGAAAGAGTATCTGACGGCGCCCCTGCTCCTATCCAAACCACTTGCTGGGGAAGAGCTTTTCTTGTATTTGGCCATAGCAGAGTCGGCTGTAAGTGCGGTGCTTGTCCGTAACCAGAACAGTAAGCAGCTCCCTATATACTATGTGAGCAAAGTACTACAAGGAGCTGAGTTGCGTTATCCAGATACAGAAAAACTTGTATTCGCTCTCTTGATCGCAGCTCGAAAGCTTCGACCATACTTTCATTCTCACTCCATAACAATGCTCACGGACAAGCCCTTACGACGAATACTCCATAAGCCCGATGTCTCAGGACGACTAGTCCCCTGGTCCATTGAACTCGGGGAGTTCGACATCCACTATAAGCCCCGACCTTCTATCAAAGGTCAGGCCCTCGCTGACTTCATTGTTGAGTGTACTTTGCCCATCGAAGACGAGGAACAGCTACCCCAGCAGGAGGGCCTTTCACCTGGACCCTCCATGTGGATGGTTCCTCCAATGCAAATGGAAGTGGAGCTGGTTTAATCCTTCATGGTCCTGAAAACCTCGTAGTTGAATATGCCTTACGATTCGACTTTCCCGCTTCAAACAATGAAGCCGAATACGAGGCTCTTATTGCTGGGATGCACCGTGCAAAGGCTATGCGAGCAGAGGCACTTCATGCCCATAGTGATTCACATCTGGTCGTCAAACAGCTCTCTGGAGAGTATGAAGCACGAGGCCCGAAGATGGTTGAATACCTCCAAAAAGCAAAAAGGCTTGCAGAAACTTTTGTGTATTTCAACATCACTCAAGTCAGCCGAGAAGACAATGCGTCAGCTGACGCACTTTCACGCTTAGCGTCCCTCGACCAGTCTGGGCTTTGTCGAACAGTTCACTTGGAACTCCTCCGCGAACCATGTATTAATGATCGTGAAGTCATGCAGACCGAGCATGAACCATCATGGATGGACCCAATTAAGTCCTATCTTGTGGATGGCATCCTGCCAACCGATCGGAAACAAGCTCGAGGAATCATTTCACGCGTAGCTTGATACACGATTGTTGATGACGTGCTGTACAAAAGATCTTTTACACTCCCCTACCTTCGCTGCCTTACCCCTACGGAAGCCACTTACGCCCTGCGCGAGGTACATGAGGGAATATGTGGTCAACACCTGGGTGGGAAAGCCCTAGCACACAAAATCCTTCGTCAAGGCTATTACTGGCCGACAATGCAGCAAGACGCGCTGGAACACACAAAAAAATGTGATGCTTGTCAACGGTTCTCGCCTGTGCCAAAGCTTGCTCCTACCGCGTTGACTACTTTGAACAGTCCTATTCCCTTCGCCATGTGGGGCATGGATATATTGGGACCTTTTCCCCCGGCTTCAGCCCAACGGAAATTTGTAATCGTTGCTATTGATTATTTCACTAAGTGGGTCGAAGCCGGAGCCCTATCCTCCATCACAGAGCAAAAGTGTGAAGACTTCTTCTGGCGCTCGGTTGTCTACCATTTTGGAATCCCTCATGTGCTCATCACCGACAATGGAAGACAATTCGACAACCACACCTTTCGTGCATTTTGCGCTAATTTATCAATCGAGCGACGTTTCACTTCCGTGGCTCACCCACAAACAAACGGCCAGACGGAGGTAACCAATCGCACCCTCCTCCAAAGCCTAAAGAAGAAGCTCGATGGTGCGAAAGGACTTTGGGTTGACGAACTCCATAAGATCCTTTGGGCTTACCAAACAACAACAAGGAACCTGACAGGCGAAACTCCCTTCAACTTGGCCTTTGGCACGGAGACACTAATCCCGGTTGAGATTGGTCTACCCTCTCTTCGTCTACTCACTTATGACCCTAACATGAACGACGAGGTGTTACATTGCAACCTTGACCTATTGGATGAACAAAGGGATCAAGCACAGCTCTGACTAGCCGCATATTAACAATGTGTGGCCAGATATCACGATCGACGCATTCGCCCTCTTGCTTTCCGCATTGGAGACCTCGTCCTCCACCGAGTAGAAGCCTCAAACCCTCACGATGCCATAGGCAAGCTGTCACCAAACTGGGAAGGCCCTTATCGCGTGACCAAGTATGGTGGTCCTGGATGATATCACTTGGAGCATTTGGATGGAAATAGCATCCCACGAACGTGGAATGCTACCAATTTACGGCGATACTACGCATGAGCAAGATAAAAGAGGGGCTACCATGTACCTCATATCTACATTTGATTTTTTGATCCTGCTCTGCTTAGACAGCCCATTATATTACGAGTTTAAAGCTTTGCAAAACCTTAGCTTTTTCTTTTTTCTCTTCTACTTTATATTGCCATTCATGTACTTATCCTCTACTATGAATGCAAGAGAATTTGACAGAAGTAGATGCAAAATAAGACCTTGAATATATTAGAAATTGAGTCAGCTATATCAAGGCAACAAAAGAAGAGCCCTAAAATTAAGTCTAGAACAAAGGAAACTAGACTATTCATCCTAATCAGTCGTACCCTCGGGCATCCTCGTCTCCCAAATCTGAGTCTTGGCCAAAGACTGCTGCCTGGAAAATGTCCTGGAAGTTGAACCGGTTGCACCTAGCGATCGGCCAATAGAAGGGCTAGCCATTGCACGTGAACTTGCACCTTTCCTTCGTTCGGCCTCTTTTGCCAGAATAGCGTCATCCGCAGCGATCTCACGGGCAAACTTGTGCTCATAAAGGCTCAAGTCAAACTCAGGATGATCTTTTTGAATATCAGTCTTGCACTCGTTATAGCCATGCACGAGAGCCCTTTTCGAATCATGGAAGCGCTGATCCGTAAAAGTCTTGGATTTCTTGAACATTTGCACTGCCTGAAGTGCCACTATCGACTTCTCGGCCTCTGATTGATCGATCCGAGCAGATAACTACGTATTGGCCAGTTCCAGTCGCTCTACCTTCTTGCTCCTACGGCAGTTATTCTCTACCATTACCTTCTTTTTTTCCTCATCCAAAACTTTATCTGCGGCAATAAGCTTTTCCGCGCCAATCTGCACCTGCGCCATAGCCTACATAACAAAAGAAGTTAGACACCGGAGCTTTTGATATAGAAATTCAAAAGAAGAAATCAAACCTGCGACATAAGTTGGACCATGCCATTCGCTGTGTCAGCAATACCATAAGCAGATAATGTCTTGCGATCCATAGGAATGATCGCGTGACGAGACTAGTCCCATGCTGTACGAGGAGACTTGAAGACTGACTCCTCAACGGATATACCCCAGGCAGGACGATGAGGAACGTCAGCTTGAACAGAGGATGACGTAGCTTTACTCCCACCTCAGCCAGATGCTTTTCTTTTCCTCGGAGCTTCTTTAGATTTTTCTACCGTAGACAAGCCAAGAACAAACTCTTCCACTTGCGGTGGAATCTCCTTTACTTGAGGTCCAGAAACCAGTGTGTCAAAATCCAAGTCTTGCATTTCCTCCTCTTCAATGCCATGAATGAAAGCCAATTCATCGGGAATAATGTCTCCTAACACCCCTTGGGAATTAAACAGTGGAGGATCCCCTTACGCTCAGGAAGACATATTTTCTGCACACAAAGCAAAAGTAAGGTACCACTAAAAGATTCAATGTGCAGGCTCTGGTAAGAATATTTACCAGGGTTGTTCTCGCCCTCTTCTTCCTCCTCATCGAAATCTTGAGGTTCATGGGGAAAGATGATGCCGCATTCGTGAAGTTGAGCATTACTCAGAGGATATCTGGACTCTAAGGACTCAGCTCTTTTGAGCTTCTCAATATGCTCGACGTCAGTCTCCGACAAATCTTTCTCCTTTAATTTATTACACGTTCTAGTGTCACACTCAGCTAGCCACTCATTACAAACTTCCCTCCGTTGAGACTTGGGCAATTTAACAAACAAAAACCTCTCCTTCCAGTTATGGTTGGATGACGGCGGATGGGGAAATAAGTTCGCTTCGGCTTTTGGGCGCTAACTTAAGAAATACCAACCTACTAGTTTTGTGATTGTGCATATGGTGAAAAACCATCTGAATACCCTAACTCTAGGCCTCAAACCAAGCTTATGACATTGATATATGAAAAAACTCATAAACCGCCACGCATGAGGGGAATATTGGCCGGGTGCAAGGCCATATATGTTCAAGACACTAATAAAAAAGGATTGAGGGGAACCCTAAAGCCATTGATAAACATATCCCAATAAACACCAATTTCATCAATGGTGGCCATGTTGGCATATTCATCCTCTTCGGGAAGCCTAAGTTTTACAATGGGAGGAATTTCACAACGCTCCCGAAGGAGTTTCAAGTCATAGCTGCTGAGTTTGCTCCTAAGTGTGTGCGCGTAAAGGTTTAGGAGATTGTGCGCTCTCCCTCAAAACCTCTTTGGCAGGAACTCCCCTCGGCTCCTGGAAGGGAACCAAAGGGATACCAGTCTTAAAAAATAAGGGGTCAAAAGTAGGTTCTACCCTGACGCCTTGAGCGTGGACATTAGGCTTAAAACCACATTCTTCATCTTCATTAGACATAATTTTAGATCAAAAGCAAAAGATTTAAAAAAAAAGAGGTTTGGAGCTTACTTGGTGAAACTGAAGATCTTCAAACTCAGAAATCTTCAAAATCACCTCTCAACTCCACTCAAGAAATGAGAAGTGTGCTAAAGGGAACGAAACTTTTTTACCCCTTATATAGAAATGAAAGACTCCTCCAACGGTTGAGATTCCATGACCATTGAAATATCATGCACACATGGCATGATCTGATGAACTTACCAGGGGGCGAAATTACCCGTTTACCCCACGACGATAAACAAAACATACCCAAGTAGACGAGTACCTATGGTGCCTCTACTCGGCCAAGCCGAGTAGACGAGCACCTATGATGATGCCTCTACGCGGCCAAGCTGTGTAGACGAGCACCTATGGTGCCTCTACTCGACCAAGCCGAGTAGAGGAGCACCTATGGTGCCTCTACGCGGCCCAGTCGAGTAGACGAGCACCTATGATGCCTCTACTCGGCCGAGCCGAGTAGACGAGCACCTATGATGCCTCTACTCGGCCAAGCCTAGTAGACGAGGACTTATGGGGCCTCCACTCGGCCAAGCCGAGTAGACGAGCACCTATGGTGCCTTTACTCGGCCAAGCTTGGTGCCTCTACCCGGCCAACCGAGTAGACGAGCACCTATGGGGCCTCTACTCGGCCGAGCCGAGTAGACGAGCACCTATGGGGCCTCTACTCGGCCGAGCCGAGTAGAGGAGCACCTATGGGGCCTCTACTCGGCCGAGCCGAGTAGAGGAGCACCTATGGGGCCTCTACTCGGCCGAGCCGAGCAGACGAGCACCTATGAGGCCTCTACTCGGCCGACCCGAGCAGACGAGCACCTATGATGCCTCTACTCGGCCGACCCGAGCAGACGAGCACCTATGATGCCTCTACTCGGCCGACCCGAGCAGACGAGCAACTATGATGCCTCTACTCGGCCAAGCCGAGTAGAAGAGCACCTATTATGCCTCTACTCGGCCAAGCCGAGCAGACGAGCGCCCAAAGTGCCTCCACTCGACCAAGCCGAGTAGACGAACATCTGATGCTTTTTTTTACTCAGCCAAAACAATGACCCCTTTTCTTGATCAAACCTAGTAGGAGGGTCCCTCATTGTGCTACTACATGATCAACATGAGTAGAAAAGCTGATGAAATCTACCATCTACAATTCCATATTCTCTTTCGAAGAACATGAAATGGGGGGGGGAAGTGATGTAGAGGAAAAACACCACCTATAAGAAGAGGCCACATGTCATCATCCAGACACATCAAAACCGCCACACCATTAATATGGAGTGAGTAAAGATGAATTACTCACGATTAACTCCCCAGTTAATGGTATTAACCAGGCACTAATGAGGAGTAATCATCCATAATGATGAGTAACCCCCCATTAATCTGGTAACCCCATAATTAAACAGAAATAACTACCACTAAGCTGGGAATCCTATAAAGTGCGGAAAAATATGTCAGGTAAAAAAAAGGAGAACTGAACTTACACTTTAGTAAATCTCAAACATATTCTGACTTAAGCATCGGAGATTTCTCGCCCGAAATCCTTCCGGCGAGTCACCGGTGTCGGTTTTGCTGTGCAGGTCTATTCACGAAGCACGTCCTGAGTTCTCTCCACGACACATCTCTTTCGAGCAAAAGGTTACCCTCAGCGTACCTTTTTCGAGAACCTGGATGACGAGGGAATATCGTTCGAAATATACTACCAGAACATTCCGGCCACCCTCTTCTACTGGAACCTGCGCAAGCTCAAGTACCTGACGAAATTCCGTCCGTACGGTATATGGTTCAATAGCGATGCCAAAGACGGAAAGCTGCGGGGGTACGTGGTGGTGGAGCAGAGGTACATGGACTCCAAGCTGGAGCCTGCTAACGACGACCATCCGTCGCACGACGTGTACCAGGGGCAGGTGTTTGTGAAGGAGGTGTACGAGACGCTGAGGGACAGCCCGCAGTGGAACGAGACCATGTTGGTGATCACGTACGACGAGCACGGCGGGTTCTTCGAACACGTTCCGACGCCGGTGCGAGGGGTTCCCAGTCCCGACGGGATTGTGGGGCAGGAGCCCTTCTACTTCAAGTTTGATCGCCTGGGGGTAAGGGTTCCGACCATTGTTGTCTCTCCTTGGATTGAGAAGGGAACTGGTAAGCAATCTAATTAAGCTCTTTCAACTACTCCTTTTCAATTCTGTTTTATCTTTTCTGAACTGTTCTTGTGCCTCATACAGTATTCTAGGCAGCTAGTAATCAGTCGGTAAATATTTTTAATGTCTTTTTACTAATATTTTTTTCTATTATTCTTAAGTATTATTAAATAAAAGACATTAAAAATATTTAAATGAATCGCTATATAACAGGTTATAGGTAACAGCTAAAATTAAATGCGTACGTTGAAGTAACACTATTGCTATACCATTCTGGTGGCAAAAAGCAACTGAAATTTCATGCGATACAACTCTTCATTAGTTAGGTTGTAACGTGCATTATCATTGCACGTAGCGTGGACGTTCTTACATATCGTTTGGCATGTCAAATAATACTTTAGCAAATCAATATTAAGTGTTAATAGTGTAAAAAGCAAAATTACAACGTGAGCAAAATAGTATTAAGTGTTCGTAGTGTAAAAAGCAAATTTACAACGTGACCGGCGAGAAGAAAAGTTCTTTTGTTCTTTATAGAAAGATTTCTTGTATTTGAGCGTATCACTTTAGCCACGGAGCACAACAACTTTGAACCCCAAAACTAGACGATTTCATACGACCTTTTCACACGCATCATGTGAACAGGGAGAATTACTTCATTCATTCATTTTTCTTAACTTCTTTTGGTGCTTGATTACTTTTTTATGCCCTTTAGAGAAGACATGGACTTCTTAAATTTACGTTTAGTGACATAATTTTCCTCTTGGGTCACACCAGATGTTTGCAATTTCTTTTGTTTAACATATACATTCTTAAAATTTAAACCCCAAAAAAAAAATATATGCATGTCCTCTATTGAAAGACTGTGTACTGGTCCAAATTCACGGCCTTATTACCACACGACAATATCTCCTTCAAAAGAGTTAGTCATTAAGTACTTTTAAGATTATAAGTATGGTCTTACGAGACAATTTCGTACGGTTTTGCATTCGACGTAAGATATCACATATTTTACGAGAATCTTTCATGCATTAATTAAAAATTAAAAACAAAGAAAAAGGAGGAGTCGACAGCTGTTTCATGTGCTATTCACATGTCAAAGAACTAATCTAAATGCTTCTGAAAAGTGGCTCAGGGATGAAATTGAGGTATCAATTTCTCATCAGGAATGCTGATTTGTGGAGTATATTTGCTTTTACGACCATGCAGTTGTTCATGGGCCCAAAGGGTCGCCATCTCCAACATCTGAATACGAGCACTCGTCCATTCCAGCAACAGTGAAGAAAATCTTCAACCTCACCTCCCCATTTCTTACCAAGAGGGATGAATGGGCTGGCACTTTTGAAGGCATTATTCAAACCCGAACTCAACCCAGAACTGATTGCCCAGGTTTGCCATCTTAACTTCAGTACACTCGGCCAAAATTTCAATTTGACAATCTATACCGACAGTGCATCAGCCAAGCTCAGCTTTATTTAGGAGTAGCTTATTATTGTTACTGTATGTTTAAATGAATTGTTGGGTTTACCTAAACATGTAGTCTTAGCTAATACAGTGTTCTCTTTATCGTTCTTTGGCATAAAAAGGAATGAAACACTTTCGTGAAATGTTTGCAGCTATAAGTTTTGATGTAAACCTGTAACGAAATGTTCACGGGAACTTATTACAACCGCTCAGTTGTGACGTAGAAATGAATCGATCAGAAACGAAATCTACACGTTTCTGCTCTTCTTTGGTACATGCGTCCCGGGCGGACTTCTCAGCAACTCAAACAAAAACATGTCTATGATAATTGCTCCGTCTCGCTAACACAATTCACACTTTGTTAGCCTTTTCGAAGATGGCCTCTTTTTAAGGGACGGAAAGGGAGATCCTACATTGACAAGCAAACAGTTTGCATAAGCCCTAATGTTTTTGCGTCGTCAGTTGGTTCTTTTACTTTGATCACTGACGTAATAACTTCTAGCGGTGTATATTTGACAGAGCAACTCCCAACTCCGGTGAAGATCAGGCAGACCGAGGCCAACGAAGACGCCAAGATAAGCGAGTTCCGGCAAGAACTGTTGGAGTATTATGAGATGGCTTTGTGACTGAAAGATGATCGGCTTCGAGGCACGTTGTAAAACGCTCTCCTTAAGTTTATATTTGCCCCCACCTAAAATTGGTGTGCAGCGGGTTACAGGCAAATACCCTCCAAGATACAACGAAGCGCACTAGTGAATAGCGCTTGCACACGCGATATTTACTCCACAGAAAAGTGTATGAAATACTGGATAACGGGTTTACAACTGAGAAATTCTGCAGAAATTTCTTATTGTAAAAGATCTGCAGAAAGGAGAAGAGATTAGAGGCTTATCTATTTTTTTTTTTCAGATTTTCGGACCATTGTGCTCTATTTAAAGCACTAGTGGTTGCTAATCAAGGGTCATACCCTTTCATCATGCACCCAAGCAATCTGGACCGTCGGATTAGAAACCGTTAAGATTAACGGTCCAGATCTGGACTGGTAACTAACCAGCTCTCAACAGATGGGTCTGGCCCGAACTGGAACCACCCAGCTGCCTAACAGGTGCAACCGTTCGGGCATAACCCGAACCAGTGCAAGTGTAACCACCCAGCTGCTAACGGTCGGATCCGACCCGATCCGTTACACCGACGGCCTAGTTTTCGTCACGAAAACTTAAAGGCGTCTAATTGCGTCTCGCGACGATGCGCAGTGCAAAGTGCGCCATCAAAGCGCCACATTGCGCCTCACAGCCCACTGCCACGCGCGCGCGCGCGTGCATGCGATAGTTCCTCGTATGGTGCTTCGCACCATACTCGGTGCTTTGCACCATACTCGGTGCACATGCATACACCTTAGCACACCACATAAGTATTAAAGTAAGTGGAGTTCTTTATTATATACCCACTTACTTTTCCAATTCCCTTCTATGTGGGATTCCTCCCTCTTTGCCTCTTCCTCTTCCTTTCATCATTTTGACAAAGAAAATGAAACACTTTGACACTATATTTTGAAAAAACACTAACAATCCCCACCATTTTACAAAATATAAGATAAAAACAAAACAAAAAACCAGATCTTATTATCCAGTGAAGTACATGCATAAATGAAGATGTCTTACGACTTGAATCTTCACTTAGTGATTACATAACAAGACTAATCTGAAAAAGTGTGGTAGATAAACTTTGAACCACCTATCCTTGTTGACTAGCCGGTCACATATCACACATGAAACTCCTATCCATACACAAATCCAGAAAACTGCTTATACAATAAATGGCCATGTAATTTGTATCTTGTTTTTCATGAGTGCTCTAGAGTTAAGCCCTTTAAACTCGACAGAAGCGGCCCCACTTCACACTCACTAGTCAGGTCTATCAAGAGTGTACCGTAACTAACACTCCAAAGAATGATCCTTTTATAGACCTATTAAGAGTATAATACTCACCCTAGTTCTTCATTACGGTTACCAAGCACATTACCTTGGGATGACTAAAATTTGTGCTTGCAATCACCAACATAATGTACTTTTGACTCGTTGAACTCAAGACTTGGTGTTAGCAAGCGTTAAGTCGAGATTTCCATCATTGCTGATCCTTGACATGGGCTTGAGTCCCATCCCTCGTGAGGTCCTAATAATCATTTCCCTTGGAAGCCCTTTAGTTAACGGATCCGCTAAATTTTCCAATGACCTCACATATTCCAATGTAATTACACCTTCGGTAATCAACTGCCTCACGTAGCTATGTCTAAGACCAATATGTCTAGACTTTCCATTATACACTTCGCTACATGCTCGTGATAGAGTTGATTGACTATCACACCTTATAGATATCGGAGCCATAGGCTTAGGCCATAAAGGAACCTCTAAAAGTAAATTCCTTAGCCATTCTGCCTCCTTGCCCCCTGCAGCTAAAGCAATAAACTCTGCTGCCATGGTAGAATCAGTAATGCAAGTCTGTTTCTTCGAACCCCAGGATATTGCTCCCCCACCAAATGTGAAAATCCATCCACTTGTGGAAGCATAGTCCTCCCGATTCGTAATCCAACTGGCATCTGTGTATCCTTCCAAAACAGAAGGATACCCATTATAACATATGCCGAACTCCATGGTTCTTTTAAGGTACTTAAAGACCCTATATATTGCATTCCAATGCATATTACTAGGACAACTAGTATATCTACTAAGTTTTCCTACTGCATACGCAATATCCGGTCTAGTACAAGTCATGGCATACATTAAACAGCCTATTGCACTCGCATATTCTAGTTGTCTCACAGCTCTACCATCATTAGGAGACAACTTAATACTCTCATCGAACGGAGTACTAACTGGTGTGCTATCCAAATGGTCAAACCTTTTTAACACCTTCTCAATATAATGAGATTGTGACAAGGTTATGCAACCATTATTCCTTATGATTTTAATTCCTAAAATCACGTCAGCAACACCCATGTCTTTCATTTCAAATTTATTGGATAAGAATTTCTTTGTCTTTACAACTTGTTCCAAGTCAGTACCAAAAATGAGCATATCATCTACGTATAAGCAAATGATAACTCCCTTACCGCCATCAAACTTACTGTACACACACTTATCCGATTCATGTATTTTAAAACCATCAGACATCACAATTTGATCAAACTTTTGATGCCACTGCTTAGGGGCTTGCTTAAGTCCATACAATGACTTAATCAACTTACAAACTTTATTTTCTTGCCCACGTACAACAAACCCTTCCGGTTGTTGCATGTATACCTCCTCATCTAATTCACCATTTAAGAATGCCGTTTTAACATCCATTTGATGAATAACTAGCTTATGGATGGAAGCTAGTGCAATAAGCACCCTAATAGTGGCTATCCTTGCAACTGGTGCATAAGTGTCAAAATAATCAACACCTTCCTTTTGGGAAAAACCCTTAGCCACTAACCTTGCTTTAAATTTTTCAATTGATCCATCAACCCTTAACTTTTTCTTGAAGATCCATTTACAACCAATAGGTTTAGAACCAGGTGGTAAATCCACCAATTTCCATGTTTCATTTCCCATGATTGAATCAATCTCTTCATTTATTGCTTTCTTCCAAAAAGAAGAATCTTGAGACCTCATGGCCTCTTCATAAGTCCTAGGGTCAGATTCCACATTTAAAACAATCGGTATGGAGTTTTGTATTGTCGTCCTAGTTCCTTCTACCAAATACATGTAGAAATCGGGTCCATAGGTTTTAGCAATTCTCATTCGTTTGCTCCTTCTAGGTTCCACTTCATTTTCATGGTTTTCCTCAACATCACGTTGACCTTCCTTTTGCTCAACTTGCTTAGGAAGTGATTGGAACCTACTTTCGTCAAAGATGGCATCTCTAGATTCAATGATAGTGTTTTTAGAATAATAATCATTTTGTTCCACTACCATGAACCTATATGCTTTACTGTGTAAAGCATAACCAATGAAAATACATTCAATGCCTCTTTCACCCAATTTCTTCCTTTTTGGTTCCGGAACTCTTACAACGGCCCTACAACCCCAAACTTTAAAATAATTCAGATTAGGCTTCCTTTTCTTCCATAACTCATAAGGAGTAAGGTTATTCCCTTTAGTTGGAACTCTATTTAATATGTAGCAAGCTGTTAATAAAGCTTCCCCCCAAAATCCTTTTCCTAGACCCGAGTTGGAGAGCATGGCATTAACCATTTCGACTAATGTCCGATTCTTTCTTTCCGCTACACCGTTCTGTTGTGGTGTATACGGTGCAGAGAGTTCATGCACTATGCCATTTTCTTCAAAAATTAGTGGCTCATAGTACTCTCCTCCCCTATCGGTTCTAAGTATTTTTATTTTGGCATCACAAAAATTTTCTACTTCATTTTTATATGTGACAAAACTAGGCATGGCATCACTTTTATTATGCAATAAATAAACATAGCAATACCTAGAATAATTATCAATGAAGGTCACATAATATGAGTTTCCTCCTAATGAAGGAGAGGAGTGAAAATCTCCTAAATCACTATGTATTAAATCTAAAATCTTAGACTCTCTTTGTCCATTTTGAAAAGGAGCTCTTGTGATTTTAGTGAGCATACATGTCTTGCAAAATCCTTTATCTACATGCATACTAGGCAAAAGATTTAATTTAATCATGTCATTAATTTTTCTAGTATTAACATGTCCTAAACGATTATGCCAAAGAAAAGATTGTGACTCAATAATATAAGCAGAAATAATATTCTTATTATTAATATTAAGTTTAAACAATCCCTCACAAAGATATCCCTTTCCCACAAAAATCCCTCCCTTAGAGAGTACAAACTTATCAGCTTCAAAAACAAGTTTGAAACCAAACTTGTTAAGCATACAACCCGAAACTAAATTCTTCCTAATTTCGGGCACATAACAAACATTGGTAAGGGTGACAACTTTTCCGGATGTAAACTCGAGCTCGACATTTCCTTTGCCCACAATTTGCACAATTGACGAGTTTCCCATGTAAAGAAGGCTTCCATCCTTTACCGGTTCATAGGTTGTAAAAAACCTCTTGTCCTTGCACACATGCTTTGTCGCACCCGAGTCTATCCACCATGCGTCGTCATCTTCAAGGACATTTGCCTCACTGATTACCGCGACTAAATTATTTTCGGTCGCCTTTTTTTGTTTCTTCAAGGCACGGCAATCATGCTTATAGTGCCCTGGTTTGCCACAGTGAAAACACTTTCCTTTGTGTTTTTTCTTCTTGTCCTTGTCGTCGTCGTCATTTCCTTGAAGCTTCCTTTTCTTGTTCTCACGGGAGTTCTTCTTGGATGATTCTCCTTCTTCCACGGCCAAGATTTTAGAAACACCCTCGCTTTTAGACTTTTCTTCCTTGCGCAAGTCTTCCTCAATCCGAAGATGAGTACCCAACTCGTCAAGTTTGATGTCTTCCTTGCGATGCTTAAGGCTGTTCCTAAAATTCTTCCAAGAAGGAGGCAATTTATCAATGATAGACGTAACCACGATAAACTCATCCAAGGCTAACTTGTGTTGGGAATAACGATCAAGAATACTTTTAATCTCATTAAACTGTTCCATAACCGACCTACCATCAACCATTTTGTAATCAAAAAATTTAGAAACGATAAACCTTTTACTGGTGGCATCCTCGGTGATGTAGCGACGCTCCAATTGGTTCCAAAGTTCCTTAGCGGTCTTGACAGTATGATAGGCATCGAATAGCGTGTTGGACATGCCATTCAGAATATGTCCTCGACATATCTCATCGTCTTGATCCCACCTCAATCTTTCACGTGTCTTCGCAACACTTTCTTCCTCATTTTCACCGGGTTCCGGAGGTCTTGGATTCACGATCACATAGTACACTTTCACTGTTACTAGTAGAAAGTGCATCTTCCTTTGCCAACGAACGAAGTCCCCACCATCAAAACGCTCCAAGCGGTGGAAATCCGAGCCCATGTCTTTCAATGTCACGAACGCCATTGTTGCAGAATATAAACTTAAGATTGTTGGAGTATTATGAGATGGCTTTGTGACTGAAAGATGATCGGCTTCGAGGCACGTTGTAAAACGCTCTCCTTAAGTTTATATTTGCCCCCACCTAAAATTGGTGTGCAGCGGGTTACAGGCAAATACCCTCCAAGATACAACGAAGCGCACTAGTGAATAGCGCTTGCACACGCGATATTCACTCCACAGAAAAGTGTATGAAATACTGGATAACGGGTTTACAACTGAGAAATTCTGCAGAAATTTCTTATTGTAAAAGATCTGCAGAAAGGAGAAGAGATTAGAGGCTTATCTATTTTTTTTTCAGATTTTCGGACCATTGTGCTCTATTTAAAGCACTAGTGGTTGCTAATCAAGGGTCATACCCTTTCATCATGCACCCAAGCAATCTGGACCGTCGGATTAGAAACCGTTAAGATTAACGGTCCAGATCTGGACTGGTAACTAACCAGCTCTCAACAGGTGGGTCTGGCCCGAACTGGAACCACCCAGCTGCCTAACAGGTGCAACCGTTCGGGCATAACCCGAACCAGTGCAAGTGTAACCACCCAGCTGCTAACGGTCGGATCCGACCCGATCCGTTACACCGACGGCCTAGTTTTCGTCACGAAAACTTAAAGGCGTCTAATTGCGTCTCGCGACGATGCGCAGTGCAAAGTGCGCCATCAAAGCGCCACATTGCGCCTCACAGCCCACTGCCACGCGCGCGCGCGCGTGCATGCGATAGTTCCTCGTATGGTGCTTCGCACCATACTCGGTGCACATGCATACACCTTAGCACACCACATAAGTATTAAAGTAAGTGGAGTTCTTTATTATATACCCACTTACTTTTCCAATTCCCTTCTATGTGGGATTCCTCCCTCTTTGCCTCTTCCTCTTCCTTTCATCATTTTGACAAAGAAAATGAAACACTTTGACACTATATTTTGAAAAAACACTAACAAGAACTAGTGCAGCTTGCGGCAGTACTAAAGGGAGACGATATTCTGACGACTTATGCCGAGGGTTTTGGGAAGCAAATGACGGTAAGGGAAGGGAAGGAGTACATGGAGGATGCAGTGAAGAGCATGGTTTTAAATCGCGGAATCGGGATACGTAACGGTTGCGGTCGCGGTGTAACGGTATCGGGAGTATCGGACGATTCGATATTATGTAAGCACCGGTATATCGGTGTATAACGGTATCGGAATCCTGAAAACCTGTTACGAATCGGCCGTTACAATACGTAACGGCCGTTTTTTAAAACCCTGGTGAAAAGCTTCTTCGAAGCTGGTCTCGCTACCAAGGAACTGGCGGTTGACGATGAACAGATTGTCAAGATGATAGCATCGCTGACTGCAAGATCGCCAAAACCTTAAAACGGACACCCTTGGCAAGACTTTATTAGGAGAGTTTTAAGAATAATATCAGTGCAGGTAACCTATGGTGGTGAATCTTGAATTACATGTACAAAAATGGGAAAACAACTCAAATAAAACAAAGGAAATGAGGAAAATGAAATTCAAAGAAATTGTAGCAAAGTAAATGTGTTGCACGAATAAGAAGGCTTTTTCTCTCTTTCTTTTTTTTTAAGGTTAAGGGTCCAAAATTTTTCGTAAAAAAATATTCATAAAGAATATAATACAGAAAAAGATAACTTCATTTGGATACTAGGGTTAAAAACAACCGATAGCAATGCATAGCTTCAGCTATCTCGGCTCTTAGTCTTTACTAGAATCCAATTGAAGGATGTGCAAAAAAATTATAAGGCCATAAACAGCTATTAAAACAGCACTACCTCCCTTATCACCATAAATTAAGACCTTGCCTGACACTAAACTATAAGCACGACTGAAAAATATGAACAAGAAAGCCAAAAAATTGAATAAAAACCACACATCAAGACTGCAAGCAGTAAGAGCTACCCAGAGTAATCACTGGATGGTCTTCATCCGACCTAGCCAAAACCAATTTGAACCGACCTCAGCTTACACTGCGAGTACCAATGGAGCGACAACCACCTTGCCAACATTCAACCCACTTCCACCCTATACCCCCTCGCCACCCAGCAGCCACCGCCGTCATCTGACCACACTCCTCGAACTTGGCCCTTAAGAATGCAGTCTAAAGTTTCAATAGTTTAAGGGTACTTGTAGATACAGTGTTCATGAAACCTGTAATCACATTGTGTTTTGTTCTTATTTTTGTTTCGTTCCTCTGTATTCCTAAACTTGTACTCTTTGCATGTTATTTTATGTTGAGTTATAGTGTATAATATATTTTGATCTAATTCAATTGTAATGTGTCTAAGTTTATTAGGTTCTTTATTAATATCGACCTTTGTGATCATGTATAACGAATCATGGGAATGTCGAGACCTGTTTTAGCCGTGTGGCATCTCTTGTAATCGCTACAAAAGCGTTTTATTATCAATGTTATTCTCAACATCCACACAAAGAGAGAGAGAGAGAGAGAGAACACACTCACTGGAATCACAACCCTGCACCGCCCATCTAGACCATAACCGCCACCACTGCAAGATCAAGTCGTGGGTCCACCACTACCATAACCACCAACCAAAAAACATATGCCAAAATCCTCCGGGAAATTTGGATTGTGGAGCAGGAAAAACACCCATCCCCCTCCACAGTTGGACCAGCTACCACCGTACACCACCAACAGACACCCTGCCACCGGAGAATCAGTCCATTGCTATACCTGATTAGCGCGGTCCCTTATGGTAACAGCGCCCAACCTTTGAGGGACTTCTTATCATCGGAAAGCTGGGTTACAATGTAGATAACTCTTGCAGCAATAGACATAGGCCGCCCCCTTAAATCAAGCTTTTCCGTTTTGTGTAGAGCTTATTCGGCAGCTTTAAACGCTTAGTTGGTCATTGAGGTTCTGACAAAAACGCCTCATAAATCCCAAGCCAGTGTAGCGCCCATCTCAAGCGACCAACCCAACCCAACCCAACCTCTAGCTGCTTTACTATGCATTCTTTTGACTGACCGATTTCCTTCTTTGTCGCTCCATTAGCAACAGAGCTAATTTATAACTGAAACCCACAGGTTCAAGAAGGCTCATACGCAGAGAGGGAAACCAGAAGCAAGGCCTCGGGTGCACCCAAAAAGCCCAGAACAACGTAATCGTGCCTTCCATGGACGCATCAGACCATCAAGACCCTCCATCAAGAAATTACGCAATACTCGATTAGATTCATGAGGGCTCTCATCATTGAGATTTGTAATCGTATCCCTCGAGGTTTGAACACTCATGACCTAAGCCTCCCACGATGAAAGCCGTCCAAAACTCAGACAGTGGAACTGAGTGAAAGAAATCATCGGCATTCCTCTACAACCCAGATCAATAACCATCTAAACTCAGGTATATATTCTGCATGTTAGAGAGAAGTCTTTGACTTTTTCGTGGATTTTAATAGGTAGAAATGTTCTATGGTTCGTCATTGCAAAATCCTTTAACAGAGACAAAACTACATGTGCTCCACCAGCTTTCGTTCAAGTATGTAAACGGGGCAGTAGCAAACCAGTGGAGAGCCAGATTTCCTACTTGTGATCTCACGTAAGCAGTAGTTTGCAGGCCGTTCTTTGGACTTCGAAGGAACAAAACCCTGCCAAGCGAAGTAAAAGTTCGGACCATTAATCGTTCAAGGTAGAAGTACACACGTTTGCATGTGCCCCTTTAAAACTTAGCACTAACTTGAGTTTAAAAGCTAAAAACTCCAGCACTAGTTGCTTTTACTTCCAATTTCTACACTCTTCACTTCCTAATGCATCCTTGCCCTCACACTCCCACTTTCAGTCTCCCTCTCGCTCAACAAGCTGGTGACTGAAGTTTTAGAGATTCTACAAAATGATGCCGCGTCTGAAGTTTTACACGCATCAAAAGCGAGTATGGGCACCTCGAATAAAGGGCAAAAGTATCTCAGGCTCTCAGCCTTTCTATTTTGAAGAACTAGCTTGTAGACACAGACTTTGGACAAGGATGTAGGCAAGCTTGTCTTATTATTGTATGTTCTGATAAGACTTTGAGAAAGCAAAGTCATGCCCACTCAACTTAAACAAGGATTGCAATCATAAAGGACGTAACAGGGCGTGCCATAAGATGAATCTAAGTAGTAGCAATCAGGTTCATCCTTTCCTGTATAGATAAGGTCCAATAATATCTGTACACGCTTGTATCGAAATTTTAGTTGGTGCAACAGCGATAATTGCTTTCACATATTTCCACCCTCTTGAACATATGATCCAACAAGTTCCATAAGATATTTCGAATTACGTCAAAGCAGTACTGATTCTTGCTGGAACTCACTCGTCTTTGGTGTCTTCTTTTGCCTCACCCTTCCTGATCTTTACCGAGTTAGTCTATCCAAGAAACACTATTACAAGAACTATCTACGTCCCATTGCACGATCATTATCTCAAAAAGTAGAGGATCCCACTTTCTCTTTAGCAATACAGGTCGACAAGGATAACATGGTAACCACAATATTTTGGGCTTATGCAAAGATGATGGAAGACTATGCTCATTTTGCGAATTAGCGTCCTTTGACACTAATAACAGGAAGCATATAGATGCTCGAACTATAGCACAATTTCTTCATTTGAAACATCATAGAAAACCACCAATCCCAGGAATGCACTACCTTATGATGAGACCGATCTAACATTTCAGTCATTACTTGATACCTCTGTTTTAAGTATGTCTGAAAGAAAAAAGTTAAGAACCATAAGCTTTCGAGTGGCTGGATACCTACTATCATTTGTATGTATCACATTTATCAAAGCAGGTACACACCTTAGTGGAGTATTTAAGAAGTTCATAGAGATCCCCAAAAATTTAGTATGAAGAGAATTAGGATTTTCTTAATGCATGGAATGAGATGCTTAAGAATTATAAATTGCAACAGGCAAACCATGGAATGAGATGCTTAAGAACACTTGATTGCAACACAATTGAGTCGTAAGAGCACGAGTTCTACAGAGAGGAAGAACGGGCATTAGTTTATGGCAGGGAACAAGAACACTGCCATAAGAAGATGCATATTACGGACATAATTTGTTGAAATTCCAAAAGGTTGATTCATTATAGAGAGCTGAATGCTAACTATAAAACACTTGAAAGTATTCCACTACTGCTGTTTGCTATGGATATACTGGTAAATGCTGCAAGTGCATACCACACAAAAGGTGTTT
Organism: Escallonia herrerae; assembly: GCA_033070095.1. Taxonomy (NCBI): domain Eukaryota; kingdom Viridiplantae; phylum Streptophyta; class Magnoliopsida; order Escalloniales; family Escalloniaceae; genus Escallonia; species Escallonia herrerae. Next base: position 118,238 of record JAVXUP010002379.1, on the reverse strand, counting down.
CAAATGCTTCAAGGCAAATCTGAAAGGTCACTTTCGCCCCTAACCTGGAAAAAAATCAGTAATGAAGTTGGGGTATCAAGGTGCAAGATCACCCAAATGACGAAAGGCCATTTCTAGGTTACAACAAAAAGCAGCCTTACAGAACTCACGTCACCCGTTAAGCAAGACTCCTGCAGAGCAGTGATCACTGCTAGTGTGTACACACTACTCACAACACACCAACGACAGAATACTTTCACCTGCACTGAGCTTTGCTTTCAGCATTTCATGACGGTGGTAATCAACCACCCTTTGAAGATCTTTCAGAGAGCATCAATAAATAGCGTTTATAAATCATATATCCCTTAACGGCACTGCTTGTTCTCTCGTGGTTGTCTGGTCTGCACAAAAAGTTTTACTCCAGTAAACTAATGCTCATTTCTCCTTCATATCAAACATCCGCTTCAGCAACAATTAGTGTCGCTCCAAATAATGCATTTTACGTAAGAATCTCATCCCATGCATCAAGAATACCCTCTTCCTCTTTGCTATGCTTAAGACTAACTAAGAAGCGTGGCTGAATTTTTATAAATATGCCACTAAAGCAATGGCCCATGAGGCACGGGTGCTTCAATTTGGCGAAAGTACCAGCGTCAGGTGCGACTGGGTGCACTAAGTGAGAAGAAGAAGAAGTACCAGCTTGGGTGCAGGTGCAGCTGGGTGCACTAGGTGGGGGGAGGAAGAGGAAGAAGATATCTCTAATCCACCTGATGCGTGTTTGTTTCCATAAACTCATATATCTGCAAGACTACAAAAAATATTTGACATATGCGTGGGCACCCATACTCGTTTTTTTTTTTTTTCCTGGCAAAAATTGCGTATCTGCACCCCTGATGAATGTACACCGTACCCAAGTCCGTGCTTCTTAGGCAGTGGCCATTTATACGTCCTGAAATTAAAAAAATGAAATTTGTCTGTTTTTGGTTTTTCAGTTAGATGTAGCCTGAGCAAAGGTCTCTTTTGATGATTCACGCCAAAAGATGGCACAATAGGTTGACCATCTTCGCGCTTGCTATAAGTAGTTTCAAGCACACTACCTCATCAAATTGAACAGTCTTCCATCATCCATTGATAACCCAAAATTAGTGGTTACCATGCCACAATTGTCCATTTGTATGGCCAAAAGATGTTGGGATCCTTTACCTGCATTCTTTGTAAGTATTCTATTACACCACTCGTATCACGAGACCTCATTTAGTCTCTTCGCTTCGCACGCATATAAATCCTGTAATCATCAGGGATAAAGTAAACGTATGATCAAAATAGTTTTTGAATCAGTCCTTCCCTAGTTTTGTTAAATGAATGGACCCAATAGTAAAACCTGAAAACTATTGGACAGAGAACGTAACGTAGTGAAGTTCACGAAGAGAGAGAAGCTAATTTAGACACCAAATTTGGCAAGTACCATAAGGAACTAATACAAGCTGCCACAGTAGCAAAAGCAGAGAATGTCCTAATAAGTTAACTGGAAAATATTATGAAGCAAATAATTGTCAAGGAAAGGAAGTAAGGGGGATGCAGAAAAACATATCTTGGATGCAGCATAAGCTGCTAAAAAGTGGGCTCTTAGTCATTGAGAGAGAAGAAATTGTCACTCACTAGAAGATTGTCAAGTCCTTCAGTTGAGCACCCATAACAAAACTTACGAAGAAGAGTTGTAATAAATATTGTGCATGTAATGTTGCCGCGAATCTTCAGTTACATGTACAGGATGGAAAAGGTTTCAAATACGTAGGATTTCAGTATTGACAAAAAAATTAAACGGTTGAATTCAAAGAAGTTCAAGGAGAGCAAGCACCTTTGCAAATGTTGCTTGTGAATTGACGTTTTAAACAAACAGATACTAAAGAAGGTTGTAAGGACATGGTTTTGCTTCTTCGAAAAAGCATAAGACATGCCATTCCATAAAAAAGCAGCAAAACACTTTGCATGTCATAATAAGATAGAACCACAAACATAACCCCCCCCCCCCCCCCCCCCCCGGCAGCAAGAAATAGTAGCAGTCAATCCTCCTTTGTTTATGTCTTTGCTATGTTTCATGTTTAAATCAGCTGGAGTATTCGTTGTCTCGAAGCAATAACATACATGTTTGAATCAGAATTCAGGTTATAGAAGGTCTCGCATTCAATTGAGCCCACTTGCATTTGGCACCATTTATAACCTTCTCATTTCAATGGCTGCTACGTTTATTCATGCACGTGAAGGGGAGTGTTGAAACAATGATATACATGTTGGGCCATTTTAAGCTTTTAGAGCAAATGGTTGCTTAACACCGACATAACAGTACACTTCTAACTGGTGCAACACAGAAACACATATTAAAGCAGGTTGAAGCAGCCAAGTTTGACTACAACTACAAGTGGACTAATCATATTTGTAAAAATCTACAAATATGATTAATCTACTGAAATTGGTCCAGTCGAGGATTGCTTGGGTTGTTGTTCTTTGTGTAGAATTGTGTAAATTTTCCTTTTTTTTTTTGTAAGGAGGTCGCCTCCCCTCAGGGTCCAATGAGCTATTACTTCTCAAAAAATGAACGTATAAGATCTATACACAGAAATCAATACGTTTAAAAGTGACATCTAAAAGAACTTCATTTCTCAGAGTGGCTTCGGCACTGTTTAGAACCTTGCAACTGTGGACCACTAAGTACCAAAAAAATGTAATAACAACTTGAACTAGGAACCTACAAGATATGTACAAAAGATTTCCATGGCTTGGAAAAAAGGTTCTTTATTCGGCAGAAGACATCTTTAGTTGCAAAATTTTCTTCCCATAACTGTTTTTGTACGTGTATATTTCCCGGCGGCAGTTGATATAAGGAACATTCAACAGGAGGCCTCGTTCTTATACATTGTGGAGAAGTTTTGAAAGAGGATCAGAGACGTTTCATCTTGATACCGCTCAATATCTACTGTGTGTCCCATCTAGGAATATTAGCAGTGGCCTCGTTAACCATCTTTACAAGTCTTACCTGTAAAATTGTGAACAGAAGGTTACAAACTTTATGTGTGTGTGTGTGCTTGAGAGAGAGAGTACAACATTCTAAGAAATGGAACTACTCCCAACACCGCCCTCTTCTCAGCCTAAATATGCTACATATCAACCACAATGAGCCAAAAACACCGTAACCCAATATTCCAAGAATCCAAAACCCTTTCTTATCTCCTAGCTAAAGATATGGTATTCGGAAGTTTACCTAATCCTTTGCTAGTTACACATGTGCAATGCTCAAAGCAAACAATGCCTTTGATTTTGTTTTAAGGAAAATAACTTCAAATCCATCTACTGATTTGGCATAACTGCACACACCCTATGCAATACCTCAGATGATTTTACTAAAAAAACTTAATCTGATTGAAAACTCTGCCACCACAAAGACTGTTGTCTGAACATGTTTTGCCGCCACACAGAAATTTGAATAACTCCCTCCTCTCTAAACTAGTTTTGATCATGTGTGTTGCACACCGGAACAACAGGTATAGAAATACTCATAACAAAGCTCGTTCTTGTATGCCTAATAGTAAAAACGTCAATAATTAAAGTAACAGCAATGACCACTACATCATTTATACTATTTTATATGGTTTTCTACCGCATTTTATTGTTAAAAAATGAACTTTACCAAGAAGTGTTAGATTTTTAGCAGAAAATGAAGAAGTAAAATAGCATGTAAAATGCTAGAAATAGTCTCTTTCAAATGATAACAAAGACAATATGAATCGTAGCAGTCATAATGACAAAAATATAATCCCTGTGTTGAGGTTAGTATTAATAAAGGCTACAAGAGAGTAAAACGATTCAAAATATGATTGATAATAGGAAGAGAGATAGAATTATATATAAGACTTATGATGATATAGTAAAAGGGGGAAAATTAGGTTTGTTGGAGAAAAGCTGTGATAGAATATTGGGCTTGTCTAAAAAATTGGAAGGACCTAAAATTAGAGGGAGAAGCATAATTTCAAAAATGAGAGAAATAGCAATCGTAATAATTAGTGGAGAATTCATATTAATAAGTGGGACATGTTGACATGGAAGGAGATAAATGTAAAATTAACTTGATTGGTTGAATACCAAATGGCAAAATGATAGGCATGCATGCCAAGTAGGAAGAGAACATTGACACTCTCTCAGCTTCAGGCTTACTAGATATAATTTGATATTGCTGCTGCAAATAAAATGAACATTTTGTCCATTATTTTTCTTTTTAAATTGGTTGCCATCACCACCTGTTTAAGAATGATACCAGTTACCACTTAGTAGTAGAGGATTCCTCAATCCATCCAAATTTCCCGTGTGAGGAAACCAATATGGCTGACCAATTGTTTAAAAGATCAACTGGAGTTGGATGATGATAGTAACTTCTCAAAGCAATGTAAACTTCTGTATTCTTTTAGATAACCACACATATTCCTCCTCGACTAAGAGGAGGATGCCTGGTAGTAAGTTTTGGGCCTTTGTGAACTCTAATTCTGGCGCTCATAGCCAGGTTGCACCAAAAGCAATATGAATCAGTTAACACTGGTGAAAAGCAATACCACAAAAAAGTGATGGACCAAGCATCCAGGTATCGTAAATGGACGATAAGTACAATACTTCCATAGACATACCACACTTTCAGGAACTCCTTGAGGGGGTAGTGAGAGGTTCCTTGGTGGAGGACCACGAAGGTAAGATCTCTTGTCAAAACGCCATTCTCCAATCTTCCCATATGTAAGCTCTCCCTGAATGATCAAAACTATGATTAGGTATTGATATATACCAGATAGTGACAATGCGCCTTAAGAAGAACAGCCGTCAAAACATTAAAAAAAGAACCCAGAAAAAAAAAATAAATAAAGTTAGGTTTACAGGACTCATAAGCAAATACAAGCAACGGGGCAATGCAACAAATTATCGAAGAGACCATTTATATCATGATTAGAAGAAAGTAAGGCTGGAGAGACCCTCTACCTTCATGTTGTAATCACATCCATAAGTGTAATGGATGATGTACTTTCTTCCAACTTCCAAATCCCATGGTGGCTGAAAACTTAAAGAGAAAAAAGTGAATGATGTGTGTAAAATTTCAGGAAATAGCTAAAAGCATAAATACTTCATACGTATCACGCAAACCTGCAGCATAAAGTCTTTGTGAAGAATATGCCGCACACCATGCAATGCAGATGCTACTGCATAGGCGTACCTAGTCAACAATGAAATAGGTCGACATTAATTGCTATACAGGCAACAGTCAAAGCTTAATAATATGAAAAACATTAATCTTCCCAAACAGTACTAACATTTCTAGCACCCAACCGAAAGCTTTATCAGTCTCTGGGTCGTCTTTCATTGTCAATGAAATATTCATCCAAGTAGGAGCAATTTTCTCCAAAATGGACTGCATGAGTTAAATCGTCAAGGCAGTCAGTCACGATACTTATTAATGAATGCAGCACACAGTAGTGATAGCAGAGAGTTTTAGGTTTGGCTTTGATTCATTGTCATCCTCATAATCATTAACTTCCAATTTCTAAGGGTGGAAACCATTAGACTGTCTATGTAGCTGGCAAGTGTTTCGAAACGCAGACTATTTTACCTTCTTGATGATTACTGGTGAATTGCCAATTGGATCAATATTGGTTACAGGACCCTTCTCCTCAGGATAATACTTCCTCAGAATTTTCTCATTCTCAGCAGGCTTAATGTAGAAAAATGGAAACGCAGCTGGATGATCTCCATGTGCCAAGTTTGGCAAAGGATTTACAAATATGTGATCAGGTTCTGCCATTAGAACGTATCTGCATCAGTTATAGAATGTGCTACGTTTCAGATTGTACTCTCCAACAGAGAAAATAAGTATTAGCCATCATATTGAACGAACTCACTCTTCATCAATTGTTGCCTTTTCCAGCCATTGCACGAAGGCCCATGGTCTGTTTAAGACGATGTAACCCTAGACAAAAACATTTTAGTACAATATAAGATGTATGCATCAAACCAAATCATAAGAACTTCTAAACAGCCAAAGCTAATATGTATAGCTTGAACATTACACCAAGGCACACATGCATACTCCAAATCTTAATCCAGAATATGACCAATATAAGAGATAAGAGATCCTTTTGGCTTGCCCAAGACAAACATTATATCAAGTTCACCTTGCTATTTTTGGGGTGTTTAATGCCTTTGATATCTGTGCATGTCACCCAAGGAAAAGCAAGTACTTTATGGCTTTCATCAGCCTTGGCGACTTTATCTAGTTCAGGGATTCAACAGGAGTGGTTTGATCGTGTACAGCCTGTGCGGGCCCTTCCTGGTATTGGGATGTCGCTTTGATGTACTCCTAGTGGTGTTTTGGTTCTTGTAGTTAGTTGCTTTATGGTTATACCCTTGGATGGGGGTGTCATCCATATCCCAGTTATTTTAGCTACTACTCTTTTGGTACATTCGATATATTTAATCCTGGTATATATTTCTGACTTTTCTCAAAAAAGAAAAAAAAAAGCATTTCATATTTACGACATACTTGTTATGGAGTTGATCCATTCTATTTGCTGATCACTACTATACAGCATTGCTGGTAGCGAGTGTTATAGCCATAGACGAAAAGTATCCAAGGTTTTCAGTCCATATGTATAGCCCAAGAAACATATAAAGCATCAAAAGCATCTTCGGAAGCTGGCAACTATAAGAACATCTACTGGCATGACTTGGCCTATAGCAGAACCCAAAAATGGTCCTAGTAGTTTCAAAGCCAAGACAGCTGATAAAGGAATCAATACGTTACTTAGAGTCTCTTAACCCCCAATGTTGTCAATATCAATGTTAAACTGTAAGCCCTGAGATTAAAATCCTAAAGAAACTTGAGAGTCCCACGTAATGGACTTTCATATCGTTAGAAACGTAGGTGGTTAGATCTGTCCACGTTTTGGCATATTGAGTTGCATTGGATGCTTAGACCGACTTATAAATGCTCCAATAAATAATGTGACAGAATTAATAAGAACCAACAACTGCAATTCATGTTCTTAGCACAAGACTTCGGAAAAATTTACAGGAAACAGAAGGCAAAGAAAATGAATAGAGAGACCGCCATGGGAATGTCAACATACCCAAAGAAGCTGCATCTGTCATTGTTGTTGTGTAAGTGAAGGCCCTCCCTCCCTCCCCCTGTCTCTCTCCATTCTTTAAGAAAGAAATGTCATGTTTCCCATATAAAACATGCATGATCGTATTTAGACATATATGGCCTTTATCAGAACATGTTTACTCCAGACAAATGCTCCAGCACATTTTGTCAAATTTCCCTAAACATTTTCAAGTGTCCGCATACTCTGATAGCATACAGCTCTGGCGTAGCAAAACCAGGTTCACGGTGCTACAACTATAGCTGATGTTAGCTGTCGCATACATCCACGATAGCAAGACAATGCACCCAACGACAGTTCTAGCAGAAGTTAAGAATTTATTACATAATGGATTATCATACAACTCCTCACATGCAAAGAGAAGTCGAGAAAAAACGACAGAATTGGCTACTTGAGATGCACATAGGCATATGACATTACAATCTGCATCTAGATAGAGAACCCGATAATTGTTGTTTGGGAAAACAAAGTCATTAATTCTCTAGCCTTCTCCAAACATGAATTTAACTTGAGAGAGAAACATATCACCTACGGCGTATAAGCAAGGCAAAATTAAGTTTGCATAGATACGTAAAATTCCAAAGCGAACACACAAAAATTAAGACACTTTCAAGCCGAAACAGATTACGCTACAAATTACAGAAAAACCAAGCAAAACAGATCAACCAACCACAAAATTAGCACAAGCAGAAATCATACAAAAATGAAAAAGAATCCTCACCCGATCAAGCCCATCTGGAAGAGAATCAACAACAACAGTAGGGATCTCCGCCATCAAATCATCTGGACTACCCGAATGCAGAACCCGAGTAAACCCCCCCATATCCGATCCATCCATGTTCCTAACCTTCTTATACCAATAATACATGATCCTGCACTGCCACTTGCTGTAAGCCGCATCAGTCGCAGTAAGGATAACATGATATTTCACATTTGTCGCTTGCACTCTGTTCAATTCCTCGGGTTTCCCTGTGATTGGATCGAACCAATCCAGACCGTCCATTACCCACTTGCCAGATGCAGCTTTGTTGTGCACTACCATGGTTATCAGATTGTAGGTTGCCAAGAAGAACCCTAATGCCAGTAGGACTAGAAGGAGTGGCGATGCTCTACCCATGTTTTTTCTCGCAATCATGTTTGTTTCAAATGCTGTTAATACAGACAGAGGGTTTTAAAAATTAAGACTGACCCAGTTGTTCTACAATCTCAAGTATACAAACAAAGCAATTTCTACTGAACTCACGAGGGAACTACTCAAGATTCATTTAGCCAAGGAACAAACAGTAAGGAGGAACAGCTAATTGCTTGGCCAAAAGAAATCTGGTTGGAAATATATTTTCTTTTCCTCTTCCCCCTTTTTGGTCCTAAAATTTTGTCGATTTCATCTTTCTATCATGTTCCAATTTAATGAATAAGGGTGGATAACCGACATTTATATAAACCTTAATGACTCAAACTCCGCATTGATAGGTTTGAAAAGCGCATCTTTGATTACAAGAATCAACTTTGTTATTCTTTTTTTCTTTTCTTTTTTGAGAAAGGAAGAAATATATACCAACCGCAAAAGTAATTACAAAATGTACATGCCCAGAGGAGATACAAGGCCACGGAACACTATACACACTGTAAAATTAAAAGAAGGCACCAGAAACTGAACAAAAAAAATCACAAACTAAGGGACCGTTTGACGGAGTTTTTTTTTGCTCTTTTTTTTTCAGTTTTAAAAATTGGGAAAAAATGGGGTGTTTGGTAACTCTTTTTTTTTTTCAATTTAAAAACCCACTTTTTAAATTGTAGAGTAAAAAAAAAAGAGGAGAAAGCTCTTTTTTTTTCACTTAAATTTTTTTTTTTGAGACCTCCACCACAACGCACCCACCGCTCCCCGGCAGCCACCGACAACCACCTCCGACCGTCTGCAGCCACCACCGCTGGCCGGAGGCCACCTCCGGCCACCACCGCCGCCAGACAGCAACCACCGACAGCCACCTCCGGCCGGCGGCAACCACCACCGGGCGGCCACCTTCGGCAGCCACCACCACAGCCACCTTTGACCGCCGGCAGCCACCACCAGGCAGCAGTGGGCGGTGGCCACCACCGTTGGCCGGAGGCCACTCCGGCCACCACCGCCGGCAGCAACCTCCGGCAGCCACCACCCATCGCAGCCATACAGCAACCACCGACAGCCACCTCCGGCCGCCGGCAACCACCACCAGGCGGCCACCACCGCCGGCAGCTACTGCCACGACAACCGCTGGCCACCACCACCGTCGACCACCGCTACGCCCCACCACTGCCACCGCAAACCACTACAAAAAAAAAAAGTCAAAATAAAAAAGGTTACCAAACACCCAAAAAAAAGAGTTATCAAACATCCACTTCTTTTTGTAAAAAAAAATAAAATTAAGCTGCTCTTTAAAAACTGACCACTGAAAAAAAAAACTGTGTCAAACAGACCTAAGTAAAGAGCAAAACACCACTAAGGCACATCAGCATATATCGCGAACTCAGTAACAAGGTTCATCTGGCCGCCAAGTCACTCCTGTTGTTGACCTTTTCCAGAGCGAAGAGCAAAAGTTGCCATGGCTGCTAATAACTGCAAAATCCTGTCTGTGCCTTGGGCGATGTGCAAAGAATGCACCTCCCTGCTGCAACTAGAAATGTTACACAAAAAACCCTAGAACGCCTCAATGTCTAGGTATGGTACTCGCATTTGCAAAACCAAATCAGGATGAGCAAGAAAGACGATAAGGTGCAAATAAAGCTGACGCAATATCCAAGTACTAGCAACTAAAACTGCCTCGCGAGTAGCACAGGATTCAGAGGGTACAAACATGACATCACCATAGGCCCCTATCGGCTTCCACACCGAATTCATTAACACCAAACCCAGACCAAATTGACAAAGATTAGAAGCGTCTGCAGAAGTGGCAAAATTCCAACCAGTGGGAATCGGCCAAAGCCTTTGTGTAATAAAGACCGAACAGAAAACCAAATCCGGGGGAAAACGGTACACACAATGGCTGGCGAATAAAATAGGAATAAGTGAAAATGCTCGAATTGCACTGATGAGCACTACGCACTCGAGACCGGCACATGAGGGCCGACCTTGCGTGAACACCTCTGAAAAGAAAGGGTGTCCCTCATATTAGTCAACAACTTTTGAGTTTGGATTCCAACGGATATGGAGGAAAACCATTCCTGTCGAAAAACTACTGCATTTCTAGCTCGCCAAATATTTCAAAGTACTGCAGCAATCGTAATAATATTGTCCAAATCTGGTTTATTCCTAAATATTGGCTATATGAGATATGCAGCCAACCATTCTCCTAGCAAAGTGTCAGTGGAGATACCTGAGGAACCAAAAAATTGAATCCAACTTTCACGAACACTGCTACATTCCTTAAATAGATGCTAATGCGTTTCTGGCCAGTGATAACAAAGCGGACATAGATCAGGAAACTGGCGTTTCCTCAGTGCAGCAGCAGAGAGGACTGTGAGGCCCTGATGCAACAAATGCCAGAGGAAGTGTTTGAGCTTTTCTGGAATTCGCAGTTTTCCACAATTTGTGCCAAACAATGGATGGCAAACCGTAAGACCCTGCAAAATGTCTATGATCTAGCCTGCTCAAAGACTCGTACGTCCTTTTGATTGAACAGGAACCAGCATTAGCAAATGGCCAGGAACACACATCAACTGACCCGAATGCTTGAATTTTCAACTGGAGAATGTGATAGGTAATTGCAGAAAGGAATGTGAGGAATAAAGTATTAAGATTCCAACTAATCGAATTAGGCCAAAATAAGTCAGAGATGTGCCAATTCTCATTAGTATCAGTGCGGAAACGCCGTAAACTGTCTGGACGAACCGTTGGCAACCACTAACCCATCCAGACATAAATGGAGCGGCCATTGCCAATGTGCCACTGAATTCCTTGCTTAAGCACCCGTTGGCCAACCAAAAGACTACGCAAATCCATGAACCTTGGCGAGGGTTCCTAGTTTGAAGAAAGTTTCCATGCTTAAAGTATTTTCCTTACAATACCTAGGCCAAGAGGCTATGAGGATTGTGCCAGATTTTCTAGGTCTGCTTAGTCAACAAAGTCTGGTTTAACATTTTGAAGTTGTGGAAGCCTAAACCACCAAAAGGCTTTGGCAAACACAAAGTAAACCAGGAGATTCAGTGGGTAGATTTCCGAGAAGCATCTCCCGACCACCAAAATCTTACAAGAATTTGATCTAATTGCAAGCACACCGAAGCTGGGAATATAGTGAACTAAAAAAGAAGAAAGAACAGAATTGATAAGGGTAGCATGCCCGACTTTATTGAGCAAGAGACCCAGCTAGTGCGCACACTTGTCTTGGACCCTCTGCAGAAGTCTACGGAAGATGTCCTTTTTCTGGGTAACAATGTCCAAATGAACGCCCAGATATTTACCAAAGTTATGTTTCCCAACAAGTCCAAGCTGACACTCGATAAGACTTCAGGGTTCCAAAGGGGCACTCGGACTGATCAGCAGACTAGAATTATCGTAGTTAATCAGCTATCCAGACATTGAACAATAATACGCCAACACCTATCTAACTGCTGCGATCTGTGAGCCTACATCAAGACGGAGACTCAGAAGCAAATAGATGTCATCTGCCTACATTAAGTGAGATATTGGTCGAGACTGGCTCCCCGCCTTGATGCCAAAGATTTTCTTACGATGCTCAACATCCACTAAACCCATAGACAGGATCTCAGAGTAAAGGATAAAAAAGAAAAGGCGACAGAGGTCCCCCTGGCGAATTCCACATTTCAGATTGAAAGCACCGGTGGGAGCCCCCGTTCACTAGGATGGAGTAGGTAATGGAAGTCACACAGTGACGAATTAGATTCACCCAACTGGAGGGAAAACCAAAGTTCAGTAGGACTTCGAACAGGAATCCCCAATTAATCCTGTCAAAGGCTTTGCTTATATCGTATTATTATTATATTATAAATTTGAAAGTGTATTTGAAACCATGTAATTAATGGGATTTCATTTCAAATACTCGTTGTTCTTTGGAACATTAAAAAAAGAAATAGAATTCGAATTGGGTTTTATGATATTTGACTGGATTTGTTTCTATAGTGTGAAATCCCATAAAAAAATGACCTGATTTCATGAAATTTGAATTTACTTGAATTAAAACTAATTATTTACGTATATTACATTTTCTGGATCTTTCTAACAATAAGCTCGCTACTACCGTCTTCATTGCCACCTCCACCACTACTGCCATTACTAGCATCGCTGCCATCAATATTGCAACAGTTACCACCACCATGGCTGTCGTCGCCGTCGCCGCCGCTGCCACCATGACTTCCATAATCACTGTCATCACCACCATCATCAGTACTGCCATCGCAGCTGCCACTACCACCACAACACCATCGTCGCCACCACTACCATTGCTGCCACTACCACCACTACTGTCATCACCACCACCACTGCCGTCACCACTACTACCAGCACGACCGCCGCCACCACCACCACCACCACCATGACTTCCACAATCACTGTCATCACAACCACCATCAGTACTGCCGCAGCTGCCACCACCACCACCATCAGTACTATCATCGTAGTTGCCACTACCACCACAACACCATCGCCACCACCACTACCACGCTGTCACTACCATTATCACTGCTGTCACTACCACCACTACTGTCATCATCACCACCACTGCCACTGCCGTCACCATTACTACTACCATGACCACCGCCGCCAACACTATTGCCAATACAACCACTATTACTGCCACCTCCGCCAGCACTATTGCCATCGTCGTCACTATCGATGTTACTTGACCACCACTAGTTACATCTCGTTACACCTCAATACTACCATCATTTCTATCATTTGACCACGCCACCACTTTCACTATCGATGTCGCTACCCCGAGTGGTGCCCCGCCACCACCACCACCATGTGATGACACTAACACACTAAAAATCAATTACCATAGTTCGTTTTTCATCGTAAGTCGATGATATAATTGTCTAAAAATTTATTACTTCTCAATTTCCTTTGTTCTCTAAAAACAAAATAAGAATTCTGTGATTTGAATTCTCTTTCGTTCCAAACAAAAAAAAAAGTGAATTGAATTCCAAATGAAATTTCGAATTTGAAATTCAAATCCTAAAAGTTTTGTTCCAAACAAATGACTACAAATTAATTTAACTTATCATTAACAAAAAAAAAATACAAGCGGCTATTCTATCTAATGCCTAATATGACACAAATTTCAAAAAATAAGATATATAATATCATATAAACATTTGAAGTGGTTTGAACAAGGCTGCCTTGTTGTAGAGGCCCCCGCAAGCAACTTCGTGAGATTCTACCATAGAAGAATGGATCAAAATTCTCTAATTAAAACAAATGTCATAACATATATTTTAGCGACAAAATTATTGTCATTATAAATTCTAATAATCATGATTAAATATAGCAACAATTTTGTCACTAAAACTATAAGATCAGAGTAATATTGTCTCACAAAAGAAGAGCTTCAAGCTATCAGAGATAATGCTCAAACTCTGGCATTATCATGGTGGAGTGTCAAAGATTAATTTCCTTAATTATGTCATATGGAATGTCATATCCTTTTTTCCTTGTTCATGTTCTTGGTTAGGCTAGTGTGAATCGAATTGACCACCAGAGCATCTCTGTTAGGCACTTTAGGGCTATATGTTTAGCATTTTCGTTTTACGTTTTTCTTTTGTCTTTCCATTTTCATGATTTATGTATCCAGTTAAAAAATTAGTTTGTGTACTTTTATTATTTTCACTAAAAAAAATTGGCTACTTTTTTTGACAATGGATTAACTTTGGTTGGAAAAAGCTGAAAAAATCTCAAACGTGTTTTCAATTTTTTTGACAATGTTTAGGTAATTATATCCGAAACGAATACAAAATAATGATAGAAATACACGAAAAAGTATCTATTTCGCTATCATTGCAAAAACACAAAACGAAAATAGTAAACATACAACCCCCTAGTCTCGGCTTGAGCCCGCTATTTGGGATTTTGTACTTTTTAGGGTCCATTTTGTTATTAAAAATCAGATAATCCATATGGGTTATGGTTATTATAACTGATTTGGCACTGAACCTTTTGAGGAAGTGGTTCACAACTTACTGCTGGTTTAACCGATAATTTAGACATATTTTCTTTCCAAACATTATAAGTAGCGAGGACTTGAGCTATCACCAGGATTTATCACCATCATCTAAAATTTTAACAGCATTCAAAGTAGGATCTCAGTTTAGGAATGGAAAATTTTAGCTGCTACCCAAGTTATAGATAGACAACCACAATCCTTAGTATAGCGATAATTGATTGTAATACTCCGGATTTTTGGCTACTTATGTAGGTAATAATTTAAAAATTATACTGATTTGAATTAAGTAATGGACCATAGAGAATTTTCTTGAAGTCCTTTTAGTGATGAATTTAAATATTTAATGGTCTTAGTGGCTAATGTGATTAGATTAAATATTATTTAAACAAAGAAGAAGAAGAAGAGATTTCGACTTGAATTAGGATTTTAAGTCATATTGTGATTAAGTTAGTTGATTAGATTAAGTATTATTTCAAAGAAGAAGAGATTTCGACTTGCATTAGGATTTAAGTCATATTGTGATTAAATTAGTAATGAAGACTTTAAGATGTGTTATAATTACACTAGTAATAAGGACTTTTAGCTGTGTTATGATTGCACCATCAATTAGGACTTCAAATCATATTAGAATTAAATTAGCAAACTATATAAGGGAGAAGAAGACATAAGAGTCTTCATATTTTTTAGAGATAAAGGAGAGGAAAGAGAAAAAAGTCAATTGCATTCTTTTGGGTATTCAAGCAAAAAGATGGTGATTGATCTAAGATAAAGAATCAATTGCATTCTTTTGGGTATTCAAGCAAAAAGGTGGTGATTGATTTAAGATAAAGAGTCAAGTGCATTCTTTTGGGTATTTTCAAGCAAAAAGGTGGTGATTGATCCAAGATAAAGAGGATATTTTTGACATGATATTGTTACTTTGAAGTAAAGATCCAATATAAAGAGGAGATTTTTGACATGTTTGACATGATATTGTTACTTTGAAATAAAGATCCAAGATAAAGAGAAGATTTTTGACATGATATTCGTTACTTTGAAGTAAGGGTTTTTACGCCGTCTTTTCGTTTCATACACGAGAATCTTTGCGTCTTCGTTTGATTTCAAAATTGAATTTGCTTCTGAGCCTATTATTGATCATTACGCTTTTTGTAACGTTATCAATGATCTTGTCTCACTGTCTTATAATTTGCGTTAAAGACAGTTCCCATGTGATTTATAAAAATCTTTGTTCGTTATATCGTAAAAGGTCGTTCGTGATTATTTTGTGCTCTCAGCCGTTCTTTGTTCGCGGTCAAAAAAGTTACTTTCAAAGATTTTTAGACCAACGTGACTCTCTTCTATTGGTCTTGACGTGTGAATTTCGAGTCTCCTTTGCCACGTGTCAACTTTCTACCGGGTCTTTTTGGTTATTTACAATTTGCTTCCGCTTTCTTGATTTTCGCACATTTCTTTTCACTCAAAACTTCTTTTGACGATATCTCATTCACCCGATCTCCGATTGAGCTGATTTTTGTTTTGTTAGATTTGTATTTTTGTTCTCTTCGATTTGAGTCTATAATGACTATTTTTGGACTTTGAATAAATATTCGCTATATTTATCAAACTACTTTGTGGATGATATTTGTGTTTGAAAGTCACTTTTAATTATCGTGACTTATTTGTGACGCGCCGGCTGCGATATTCAACATGGTATAACCATGATTTGTGATGCTTAATAATAAGCAATTTGTGTATGTGACACCCACAAGTTTTGATAAATATATTTTGATATTCGACTTATTAGTTATGTAAACCCTTTTTTGAGTCGATTTGTTATTCGTTTTTTAGTCGATATTCCGCTTATTGGTTATGTAACCCTTTTTTTGAGTTGATTTGTTATTCGTTTGTAAATCGATATTCGACTTATTGGTTATTTAACCCATTTTTCGGTCGCTTCTGTTATTCGCTTCTGAAATTCGACCGAGTTATCTGAATTCTTATTTATTGGTTCTATTCGATAACTCATATTTGTTAATCGTTTTTGGTAACCTTCTTTTGGTCACTTTCGTATTCGCTTGTGAAATTTGACTGAGTTATCTAAATTCCTATTTATTGGCTCTATTCGATAACTCTGAATTCGTATTCGTATCCATTTTTGGCCCTCTGTGTGTAAAAACTTTTACTGGGCAATTCGTGCTCACCCTTTTGTTTTTTGTTTCCTTTCCCTTCCAGGCCAAAAGTAGCACGAAGGGCGAGATATTAGTACAGTGGTTGGAATTGTTCTGATTTTTGGATATTGAGAATAGAGCTTATGATTTCTTTAGACAAAAATTGGTTAGTTGGTTTATTTTCCTTTGGGTTCTGATATTTAGTCTGAGAGATTTGTAATAAAGTTTTGAATTATTTTTGGGAGTTAAGTTTTGAGATACAAATCATTTTGTTTGTGGTATTTTAGATGATCTGCTCTACCATTAAGGTTGTTATGTTTTGGACATGATTGGATTATGGTTTAAGGACGTGTTCGGACCTCGGGTTCGGGGCGTTACATTGATGGTCATTAAATATCTTTAATGACATAATTATTGACGCTAAAAAAATGCGGCTAAATTATTGCTAGAGATGTTAACAAAAATATCACTAAATACACCGGTATACGAGAAATCCAACCACCGGAATAGTAGCAAAAATGTTTCCTAAGCCAAAAGTATTCACAATAAGGACTTGTGTCCATTTACGCCTGAGGGGGATGTTAAAAAATTCAAATAGAAAATTTTTGGGGGGCATTAACCTCCAAACATTATCATAATCCTATAAGTTGCAGGAAAGAGAATATATTTGGATCAATGTAAAGTGAAATTAGGTTTCATCAAGCGAGACATCACCTTTGGCGGGGGTTCGGTGACTAAGGAAGTGTCGAGTGAGACATCACATTTGGGGGGTTTCCAAAATTGAACCACCCCGAGAAGAACACCTGGCATCATCAAGGATGACGTTGTAGTGTTGGAAATCTTGACAAAGCATTGATCCCGGCCTCAAAGAGGATCGTAAGTTATAGAACTTGGTTGTTGCCAATCTCATATGGAGGGTTGTTCTTTGCTTAGATTAGGATTATAATATAATTTTGCATTTTGATCGCCAAATAATTTATAAACGATATGTTGATTAAATTACTTTAATGATTTTGATAATTGTAAAATGATGGGGAGATAATCTTGTTATTATAATACGTTTATACCATTATTTAAATGTGGTCACTAATTACTTAGAAACCTGGCGACTATTTTTGAGACCTTCGTTTGTTGTTGCTAAAAGTGATTAGCGACCGCTTTTTCATCTTTAGCAACAGCTGACGGCGGTCGCTAAAATCCTTTTTTCTTATCTATCTATACTATTTATTAAGCCAAAACTTGATTGGTATAACACCTTTTTGGTATTACATAACTACCAACTTAGTATGATGACACTTGGCATAACAAGAGAACTGTTGAGAAATTACCAAAAAAACAAAAACTTAAATAGTATATAACAACTTTAAGGTCATGTTTGGTTTTCACATTTTAACAAATTTTAATTTAATAACTTTATTTTTGCTCTTTATATTCTAAAGGTTAAGTTTGATGTTATAAAAATATCGTATTACTAACTTCATATTTGCACCCGCATCGCGTATATCTCGATAACTCGTAATTATAACGCTACAAGACAAATCATGTAGAAGTTTGACAAAGATAGAAGACAAAAAGAAAACTGATAGCATATAGACTTGATTTCTTCGAATGAGGTTTGATTCGTAAATTTGACGACCCCTTTTCGCATTCCCTTTCTCTTCCTTTTATTCTTGCTTGTTTATAACCGTCCTTCGATTATACATAGCCGTTCATTCCGATCCTTTATTAAAGACTGTCTGTTAATTGCTATTATCGATTGCCTCGCCTTCATTGGCGACTGTCATTCTTCATGCAGACTTCCTTTGTTAGAAACTGCTTTTAACCGCTTCTATCAATCACTCCGCTTTCGTTGACATTTGTCACCCTTTGATGCAGCTTTTGTACAAATATTTATTTTCTGAGGAGTTGTATTGAACTGTCTGACTGTGTTATAGTGACTTGACAATTGGCGGTGTGCTCAATAACTACCTTGCACTTATGCCCACTTCGCTGATGGACACGTGTCCTCATAAATTACTCTTTTCAGGCGTCTCTCTCTCTCTCTCTCTCTCTGTCAGCTACGTGTCCATATTTTATTGGTCTGATAAAAGTAATTATTAATATAGCCAACAGATATGCATATGTAGGACACAATAAAGGCACTATAATAACCATAGTCAAAGATGACAGTTCTTTTCGCTTATGGCCAGAAGGGTGTGGGTTGTACTCTTTTGGTATTACCATTACCTTTGATGGTTTTGGCTATTTCAATAATCTAAATTGTACGAAGGGAAACCCAAAATAGGGAAATAACACGAGCTTGACTTGGACTCCTGAACAGATGTCATCCGTATGCCTGAAAATATGTAAGATGCGTGGAAGTAAATAGAGACAATTGAAATTTGTTCCAAGAAGCACAATTCGCTCAATATTTTTCCTCATTCATCATTGCTTTATGCTGGAATTATGCATTCATCAGTACGGGTAATCAGAAGTTTATAACTCTCATATTGTTGTCTTCGAAGCCTTTCGCGCAAGAATGATCCAACAGAGCACCCTGTAAACAACAAAGAAGGCAAACATGATACTCACATTCATCCACCTTGTGTCCTTGTCGAGTCCTCTACCCTTCAACACATCACTCCCCGTAAGTAAGCATGTCGAATAATCCCCAGCTCGTCGAGAGAAACATTCATTTCTCACGCTCCAATACTCGTTGATAAGCAAAGAATCCAAGGGATACCTATATAGAGAAACATAGTACATGAAGAGCCAATACTTCGGGATGCATTCTTTAGGGATGAAGTAGCCGGAGAAGAGAAAGTACGCGCCAAGAACCGTACAAATAAGAGAATTCCCGGAAATGAAGTCAGGAGAGACGGCGCTCAAGAAGAGTACCAAAGAGCTAGCCATAAGCACAATCACCCAAACCACGAAAACAAAGAACGCAAAAGCGGACATTGAAGCATTAAGTCCAACCAGCCAATATACTGGTACTGCAAAAAGTAAAGCGACGGCGAAAAGAAATGGAAGGAAGACAATGGTATTGGCAATCATGTAAGAGGAAATCTTGTATGCACCCCTCGAGGCTTCTTTCATCAGAACACGTCGCTCTTGAAGGTATATTGGAAGGGCTTCAACCGTGGACGAAAGAAGAAAACTAAGACTAAAAGCGAAAAGGCCTAACCTTTCCGCGATTCCACCTTCATCATTTCTGACCTTTATGTATACACTTCCTAACCCAAACCCTCCCACAAGAGCTTGCATTGTTCTTGCAAAGAATAGCTGCTTCGTTCTATAGATGATCTTCCAAAATCTGGCGCAAAGAACCATTATTTCAAATAAAATTGTGAATAACCAAGAACCCTCTTGTTCTTTTTGGAATTGCTCTTCAACACCATTAATATGTTCTTGCCACGTCGAGTAGGAAGGTGGTTCCTTACTTTCCACATGGAAGAGACGATTTGAGGAATATGAATCTTCCAGTGTCTGTATAATTTCCATCGAAAATTCGAGAGCATTCAGTTGGACCGGTATTCTGAAGCCCAGTGCATTTATGGTTTGTTCCAGTGATTCAAGCGAACCATTGTGGACAACCGTACCATGAGAAAGGATCAAGAAGTCAGAAATGTATTGAAGAATTCGGTAACTGGGTTGGTGGACTGATAAAACTATCAGTCTGTTCTTTGCTTTCGCCATGCACGAGAGAAGCTCGATCACTTGAAGGGCTGAAGAGCTATCCAGTCCAGATGTTGGCTCGTCTAGTAGTAAAATGGGTGGATCATTAATGATGTCCACTCCAATCGAAACCCTTTTCCTTTCTCCACCTGATATTCCTCTATTCTCCTCATCTCCAACAAAACTATCACTGACATGAACAAGGCCAAGCTCTTGTATTAAGCTCTTGACCCGCTCTTCTCTCTCTCTTGCACTCCTTCCTTTTAGCCTAAACTTGGCAGTGAACATTAGGGTTTCCTCTACCGTGAGCAAGGGAAGCAAATTGTCTTCTTGTGCCACAAATCCGCATATTTTCCTCAGTTGGGAAGGACTAGTTAGTGGATAATCATTAAGAGACAAACTCTTTGGATCGAATTTGCTGTTTCTTACCCGGCCAGCAATGATTCTTAGAAGTGTAGACTTGCCGGTGCCACTCGGTCCAACAATGGCGAGGATTTCGGAGCTTCTTGCAGTGAAAGAAACCGATTTGAGTATGTTGATAGGCTTAGGCTTGTTAAAGAGGGGTCGGAAAAAGGTCGGTGACGAGCCATCTTGGTGTATGGTGTAGGAGAGATTTTTCACCCCAAACTTGTAGCTCTTTTTGTAGGGTAGAGAATAAGGTGGTGGTGGTGAGGGGTGATAAGAAGAGGAAGGGCTGGTTGATCCGTGGGGGGAGTTGGAAGTCGAGAAGAGGACCAAGGAATCATCTTCAACGCTCGGTCGTGGATTTTGCAAGCAGGATGCCATTTTTGGAGGCTGATTTCTTGCAAGGGACGTGAAGTTTATGAAGGAGAAGCGAAATGCAGCTTGGCTTTGATTGAAGTGGAGAAGGATTGGGTTTGGCTGTGGAGGTTGGACCAACCAAGGGGATTGTTGTGGAGGTTTCTTGGTGTTGGTGAAAGGGGGATAAGTGTTTGGCAGCGTTTGGTAATCTGAGATGTATAACTTGGTTTACGTATCTAATGACCCACGAAATGCACAAAGTCATAGCTGCCAAAATTCACAGGCTGCAGCAATTTTGCTCGAACTCCGCTGTTCAGAACTCAAGTTGTTGCTAGAACTTTTAGTGGCTTTTTAAGGGGACTGACGTATGGGAATTTGATAGAGAAATTGTAATCACCCTGGTCGCTTAAAGTACTACCAAGTGTCATTAGTGATGTTAAGTGATGATTTTAAACTTCATCAATCGACTTTGATGAGGTCTATCACTTGCACCCTTAAGTTTTGCCTATTTTCGATTTCGATGCAATTTTTCATTTGCACTCGGTCGAGAGTGTCGCGGCGAAAACTCCAATATGGAATAGTAAGAACCTTCTTGCACCAGTGACCGGACTACAATGCTAAACCTAAACAAGAAAGAACTTTTTGCTAACAACATTTTAACACCTGGCACTCGATTTCATATAGAAAAAATAAGCACAACCGTAATAGAGAAAATCACTAGTGTTGAATGGTAGTAACAAAAGAACATGAGACCAAAATAAAATACATTAATGATGTCCTACGTTATTGATGAATTTGATTTTAAAACTTTAGGGTTGGAACAGTAAAACAAATAACTTAGAATGCACCATAGAAATGGTAGAAAAGATTATTGATGGTTTAAATCTCGCTATGTCTAAGTTCAATCAAGAAAGAAAATCTAGATATAATAGTCAGAAGATAGGGGTGTGTTTTTGAGAAGAGTGGAATCGGTCATATTATAAAGATGATAAACATTTCTTTTGAAAAATTCTATCTTTCTGCTCTCCTTTAAGAAACAACAAAGCTTATGGTAAGAAAGGATATCGAAAGAAAAATTGTTTAAGTATGAAGAGTAAGAGGGATTGGTACCCTAAAACTCCTTCAAAACTAAGGTCAAGAGAGTTTAGGTTCCTTAAATTTTTGCATGTAAGCATTCCAGACCTAAGAAAATCTGGGCTGGCAAAGCTATGAAGTCAAAAGGTTCTGATGTAAAGATCGAGTCAAATAAATAAATTCTCAACAGTAGGTGCTCAGAGTACATGACCGGTGATGGTCTATTATTTTCCTCCCTCACTCCAAAAAGACGGTGGGTGGGTGACTTCTGGTGACAATTCAAATAGCACGTCTATTGGCATAAAATAAACTCGGTAGATTCTATTTGCATAAAAATATAATTGTTTATCACCAATCGCGTAGGTCAGTTGATAGGAGGTTGTCCTATCTTAACCAGAGATCTCGGTTTCGAACCCTGAGAATGCAGTTGTGTTAAAACTTGGTAGAGAGAGATTTGCCGTCCATGTGGTCCTGCCCGGCTCGAGCCCGGATTAATCGGCTCTCAATGTAGTATCCGGACACCGGGTGGTCTACCATAAAAAAAAATATATGATTGTTTGGGGTTTAAATTTTATTTCAATTAGCATTAGTCAATTGATTGATAGCAATTTTTAAGGAAATTGTTCCTTGATTCATAACTATACAAGTATGGTAGACACTAGTTAGAGATCGAGAT
Organism: Escallonia herrerae; assembly: GCA_033070095.1. Lineage (NCBI taxonomy): Eukaryota > Viridiplantae > Streptophyta > Magnoliopsida > Escalloniales > Escalloniaceae > Escallonia > Escallonia herrerae. Next base: position 95,599 of record JAVXUP010002379.1, on the reverse strand, counting down.
AGTAATATCTACACTCCGTTTTCTAGTAAACTTGATACCGCCAATGAAATTTGTGTTTCCGCACAGCATGACGATACCTTGCTTTGTTATTGTAGATTAGGCCGTGTGCATATGAATTATTGAGAAAGTACTTTAAAAGAACCAGTAAAAGGATCACCCAAAATAAAGTTTGCCAAGGATAAGATTTTTTATGCATGTCAAATTGAAAAACAATAAAAGACGTCACTTTTAAAAATGTTCTCCTCGTCTAAGAGCCCATCTAGAATTGATTCTAAAAAACAGATTTCAGTTTAAATCATAATTAGTTTCTAAAATTAAATTTAATCTATTTTAAGCAGAATTAGATTGATGTTTGGCAACAGAAGTTTAAACTGGCTTAAAGTTACAAAAAAAAATGTTTGGATAAAAATGTTTAAATCAGTTTCACTGTGACAAAATGATCATAAAGGACAATTAATAAATAAATTCTATTATCCATTTGAAAAGGTGATGTTAACATAATTTTTAATTGTAAATATATAACTATAGTATACAAATAATTATCATAAAGTAATTTTCAACCACTCAGCTTCACTGTGACAAAATGACCATAAAGGACATTTAATAAATAAATTCTATTATCCATTTGAAAAGGTAATGTTAATATAATTTTTATTTGTAAATATATAACTATAGTATACAAATAATTATCAGAAAGTAATTTTCAGCCACTTATAAAAGTTGTTTATTTCTTATTTACAATTAAAAACATCCACGATGTCACATTTGTATTTATAGTACAATAATTCTCCCAAATTAATCAAAAGGTATGGGGTATCCTTTTGTGAAAAATCGAGGATAGTATGATAACTTGGAAGGTATAAGAAAAGTGATTATTCAATAATCATCACTTTTCAGGAATATGAATTTAATCAGTTTTTAACTTTTTGAGGCAGATTAAATCTCTTAATCTTTTTTACAAAAGCACTCACATACTTGATTTAATCTAGATTAAATCAGGTTTGACTATCCTAAAATCAATCTCAAGCATCCTCTAAACCTCTTCAGCTCTTACATCTCAACCTTTCTGGTCGAGAAAGGCATGCAAGTCTTGGTAGCAAGTTTCATGTTTTCATCTTTATGCAGACATAATTTTTTAGATTTACTTGGGTTTTAAGACTTATAAGGATAAAGCTTTTAAAGAAATTTTCAAACTTGCGAAGCTCTTTGAAAATGAGAAGGAGTTGAAACTTCTGAAAATCAGAAGTAATCATAGTGGTGAATTTGAAAAAGATTTTGACCGTTTTGTGAGAAAAAGGCATTCTCACGAGTTCTCTACTCATTGAACAACCACGGCAAATTAGGGTCTTTAAGAGAGAATCGTGTGCTTCAAGAAATGGATAGAGCAATATTGCTCCATGAAAATCCCCTTCCCAAAATATTGTTGGGCCAAAGTCGTCAACACTTTTTGCTGTGAATTAAACTGAGTTGCTATTAGGCCCATTTTGACAAAACCTCTAATGAATTTTTTTCCCAAACAGAAACCCAACATGGATTACTTAAAGACTTTTAGGATGTCCATATCATATGTTTTATCCTCAACAACAGTGGAAATTTGGAAAATTTTGATGCAAAGTTTGATGAAAGAATTTTTTTTCTTGATCACTTATATATATAATATATATAAAAGTAGAGCGTGTAGCGTATACGATATAAGAACTCGATCTAACTATCGAGGAATCTATTCTTGTCGTTTATGATGAATCTAGTCTCTGTACTTTAAGAAAGCTCGTAGATGATGATTGTGAGGATCTTTTCCTCTAATTGGAACAGTTACACAACTCAGACAATAAGACAATTGGAGATGACCCTGAAGAGATAAAGCTTGTCCCAAGGATAATGCTGGAGATTCGTCACATCAAATCACCTGAAAGGAGAACATCCTTGGAGAGCATGTCACAAGGATAATGAAGCTCAACCTCTTCTTAAGGCCGGAGATTCACATCATATCACATGGGGGAAAATCCTTGGAGACCTTCGTCCTGGGGTAACTTAGGAAACTCATGCACAGACCCACCACCTAATATACATGTATACAGACCATGCGCTGTAAACAACTTAATAAAGGAGTTAGAAAGTAAAACAAAGACCGACACTAAGACATAGTGTTCCCAATCTATTCTGGTCGCACCCAAAAGCTCACTGCGGTCTCATTTTGCACAATACGTCCGCACAAGCAACAGTCAATATTCAACGCTTCTAACCGGTCAAACACATGCACGTTCAAGTCACGTGCACTTATCACTTTTTCTACGTGACTTCGTCACTAAGAAACTCATTCTTGCGCGACGCCTCATCAAGCTTCGACTGTCGCACTTCGCACTTCGCACGTCGCCCATCGGCGCACCATGGCACTTGCCCAAGGAAGTTGGCCTCGGCCTCCCCCTTGGGGTTGGTCTCGGCCTTGGTGTCAGCTTCTGCCTTGGCCTTCCCTTTGGGGTCAGCCTCGGCCTCCCCCTCCCCTTGGGGGTCGGCCTCGGCCTCCCCCTGAGGGTTAGCCTTGGCCTTCCCCTAAGGGTTGGCCTTTGGCCTCCATACTTAACACTTTCACTTCTCCGCGACCCCGTCTCTCAGACGTCACTCTGCTACCCCGTCGTCGGCCCCCGCGCACCGTCTCCGTGAGCCCAGTCGTCTGCGCCCGAGCGCCAACTTTGTGACGCTCGTCGTCCGTCGCCCATGCGCAGTCTCCGCGACCCCCGTCGCCGGCATCAGGGCGCCGCACTCCAACACTCTGTCCCGCCCATACGTCGTGCCATTGATACAGTCACACCCCCTGGCTCCCTCTCACACTACGGTGCTCTCGGCACCATACACACTCCGCCACGCCCATGCACCGCGTCGCTGATACAGCCTTGCCTCGAGGCTCTCTGTCACAATGTCGTGCCCCCGGGCACCATAAACACTCTGTCACGCCCATGCACCACGTTTCTGATACAGCCGTGCCCACAGGCTCTCTTTCACAATGTCGTGCCCTCGGGCACCATACACACTTCACCGCGCTCGTGCGCCATCTCCATGACATGTGCCCCGTCACCAGCTATTGTCCCGCGACTGTCGTCACCGCACCCATGCGCCACAATCATGTTACATGCCCTCTGGCACCACTCTCATTCACCATACCATGCACCCCTGCCATGGATGTGGAACATGCTTCAACCCACTCTCCGGAGTGTGCAGCATCCCGCGGGGATAAGCAACTCCTTCGGGACACTATCTCCGCCAGGGAGCTTTTCAACTCCCCTTTTGCCAGGTAGACGTCTCTTCCAGGATGCTAACTCGGCCCATCGGGTAGACGACTCCTTCGGGATGCTACCTTGACGAGCTCCGAGTGCTCCGGCACAAGAACTCACCGGCGGGATAGGTGACTCATCCGGAACACTATCTTCACCAGGGAGCTGTTCAACTCCCCTTATGCCAGATAGATGGCTCCTCCGGGATACTACCTAGACCCGTTAGATAGACGGCTCCTCCTGGATGCTACCTTGATGCACTCTGAGTGCTCCGGCACAAGGACTCACTCGCGGGATAGGCTCGCTCTCTAAGACACTATCTCCACCAGGGAGCTTTTCAACTCCCTTTCTGCCAGGTAGACGCTTCTTCAGGATGCTACCTGGCCCGTTGAGTAGACGGCTCCTCTGGGATGCTACCTTGACGCGCTCCGAGTGCTCCTGTATAAGGACTCACCCGTGGGATATGCGACCCCTCCGGGACACTATCTTCACCAGGGTGCTTGTGTGACTGGCCTACGTGCTCCAGCACTGGGGGCTCGCGTTGGCATCCCTAGGGACTATGACCCCTGAGTCACTCCGAGATAGGAGCAGGTCTTCGGAGGGCATCGCACCTAGTCCACCTGGCAGCTGGGCGTCGAGTCTTCCCCACCGCTGCCAGGCCTGTGGGACTTTACAAGGGCAAGATTGGTGGCTAGATCAAGGGATTCTCTAGCCACACCGACGTTGTGGGAGCCAGTCTTTCCAGACAGACAGAGAGACGCTGTGTGGGACAGGCCGGGTGAATATGCGATTCGACAGTCCGTGAAGCATTGGCATTTGTGGACCCTTTAGTGACTTGTCACCCTGCGCCATTGCCCTCATAGCACTGCTACCCTCAGGCTCTGTCTGGAAAGCCCTTGGTCTCTGCCCTTGTTCCACCCTTACTGTATCCCACATCAACATACTTAGCATCTAACTCAGACTGTATTCCTTGTAGCACCTCCACGTTGATTGCGAACCCCATTTTCTTGGCATCACATATGAATAGAACAAACAGTAATCGAAGTGCTAACCAAGGAGATGGTCAAGTCCATCTTTTTGTGCATATAACACATTGACTTAGCTGCAAAAACTGGGTGTGTCAGTGCTGCATTTGGTCACCTTTTTGTGTTTTTATTGGAGAGCGGATTACTCAATTTTTGCATGTTTCCGTTGATCCAAAGACATGTATCCGTCGCAGTAAGTGTCACAATTTCATCGCATCAACACTGTAGCAACCTTAGGCAAAAGTAATCAAACCATCACCTGAATTCATATAGGTAACTTGAGAATATGTCCCAGGTTGAACCATGTTGAGCAAATGAAAATTAGAAAGCAAACCAGAAGAAACAGTACAAAACAAGAACAAAGATCATCATGTGTTCCAAAAAATGACAAGTCGAAGGAAGAAAACAACTGCTCTGGATGTACTTCATGAAAACAATGCAAAGTCGCTCTCTCTCACTCTCTCCCTCTAGTATGGAGGATGGGGACGAGGGGTGGGAGCCCAAGAGAATCCATGATCAGGATGAGGAGGAACAGAAACACCATAACCAGCAATCGACATGCTACCCAAACGCCCCTCACTTGCAACACCACCCTGATCACTCTCTGCCATATGAAGCTCCGCAGGAATTATGTGACGAGTCGCGCCCACGAACGTGGTCACCGCTAACTCTACATGAGTCGCAGCGATGACCTTCCCAGCCACTTCGCCGCCATAGAGCTGCCCTTGAGCACCTGCAAGAGAGACGCCAAAACAGCTAGACGAAAATGACGGATAACCTGAAAAAGTCCCCGTAAGGGAGAGGATGGTAAAGGGACCGTTCAGCGTCAGCGGCGGCCCTTGGGATCCAAGGTGACGTATGGTCACGTTGGAAACCGTGCCAGAGCAGCTGAGAACCACTAAACTCAAGCCGATGCTGCGGGCGAACCGGAGCACCGCGTTGATGATGTCGGAACCGGCAGAGACCTCGATCGACGCCGGTTTCAGCACCGGTTCGGTGGCATAGGTGGGTGGTTTGGGCTTGTTCCTGGAGCCAGGCGGACGGCCACGAGGCTTTCTCCTAGGAGTGGGGTCAGGCGGCGCTGGTGATGAGCCGCCGCCGCAGCCGCCGGATGGGCCAGTGGTTATGGCAAGAGGAGGGGTGGGTTGGGGGCTGAGGTGCTCATCGGAGGCGTTGGAGAGGCCACCACGAGGCTGCGGGCGAGAGACTGACCTCATGTTGCTGCAGCTGTTTTGGAAACAAACAAGGAGGTGGGTGTGTGACTGGGGGGACTGGGCAGGTTTTATGGTGAGATGTGGAGGGATTTGAAGTTCTAAAAATGGTAAGGAGAGTCAATGAGATTTAGAGAGAAAGATTTGGTACCTGGAGAGAGTTAATAGAAATATGAGTTGGACTGGGACCAATGATAGGGTGGCTCCTAGTCCTACCATCGGGACCTAGGCCACATATTATAATAATCTCGTATCTTCTTTAATCCCTCCTCGTATCCATATCGCAACCGTATTTTCTCGTGCAACAACGAATTTAAATGATTCGGAACATCTAATTTTTAATAAGACACAAGAACAAGAATTTAGACTCGTACTCCTTTTTGGTGTCTAGGGAGAAAATAAGATACCAATTTGGTAGAACACATATGATAGGGTTGGTTCAGGATCACACATCAGGTCACTCTGTTCTCTTTTATGATTTTTCTTTTTTTATTTTTTCTATACCTTTAAGGACCCTTTTTAATACTCTTCATTTGTGTTTTCTCCCTTGTACATTTTACAATAGCAAGTAGGAAACAATTTTAAAAAGTAAAAGGCTAATACAACCAATTTTTGAATTACAAAATCAAAGTAACACTTTTGATATATCCGTTATGGCTCAGTAAATATAGTCGTTCAATCTAGTTCTATATCTTGGTAATAAATTTACTTCCTAATCCATTTGGAACCAAAATAGATGCACACTATAGGATATAATTCATTGTATCGTAATTTCGCTTTTATTTTACCTCCATTTTTAGTCAATTGACTGTAATTGTGAATTTTGCAGTAATGCCGCGAATCTAAGCATATTTTTTAAGATATAGTAGGTATGTAACTGCTAATTAAATTCCAGAAAATTCTTGACTGTCTTTCCGAGACTGGGTTGTGCAAATTCTTGTGGTCATTTGATTGCCTGTTGTTTTTGTATTTTGAAAAAAAGTGCATCGACACCCTTTATGTCCTGCCAAAAAGCTCTTGCACCCGATCTTACATAATTCGTATCTAAATATCATAAATTCTCTTAATTTGACTCTGTATAGGCACCCGTTTTTGTAAGGTCACTCACTCATAACAACCTAAATACTTGTCTGTATCTCGAGAATGTCTTTGGCTTACCTTTGAAAGTGACTAAGATTAACCGCAGCGAATAGGGTCTTCTTTCGAAGATTGACCCTGTGACATCATTGCAATACTTTTCAGATCGAAGTCTACATTATTTTGAAATGGCACAACACTTATTTTCGCCTTAAAGGGGCTGTACGTACAAATTTCGCTACATGGGTAACTCTTTGCTGTAAAGAACTTTTCATGCCTTCATAAAATTAGAAAGCCATTTGACTTGGGAAGACAAAATCAAGTTTGACCAATGCCAGAGCAATGTAGCTCTTGTTTAAAGCCGCTCTACAACGTAAAGTAACTTTGTGGATAGCCCTTTGGTAATCAGAGCTGCTATTGCTAATCATACGTTACATGAAATCGTTTTCAGCTTTGATTACATATTGGATTTAACGAACTTAGTGTTTGATCTATCGCTCTCGTACACAGTGCGATTTACCACAAAACGTCTCATGCACGGAGTGTTTTTCGGCACCGTCCCGTAACGAATTTAGGTCAAATGGATTGTCACAAATAGTTTCGATCGTAATGCTGTTTGGAAGGACACAAGATTCTATTATGCACTTTTTTCGATAGACAAAAATATGAATACGAGTTTTGACCTAGTTATTGTATCACTACATATAAGGTATTTTGTGCCCCTTTTCAACAAGAAGGAAGTGCCACTGAGTGTTTATATTTTTGGGATTCCTAGGTTGAGCGGGAGTGTGCCAAACTTGTTGTAATCTCTAGACTAATGGTGGAACTTTGTTTATCTTTGCTCATGGATGTAGGTCTTTTTTATTGACGAACTACATTAAACCTTGTGTTTAATATAATTACGTGATTCATTTACCCTTTTTAATACAGATTTTAAATTTAATTGCCTACTGTAATTGTTAGGTTCCAGTTATATCAATTAAGTCTCACAATCCACCCTCTTAGGACTCAGTGTCTGAACTGACACACTTCAAGTACCCACAAGGCTAAGGTCTGGGATATCCTTAATTAGCAACTCCAAGTTCCTCTATGACATATTACTAGTACACCAACGGTCTACTATGATACCATAATCTCACCTCCTTGTACCTTAGCATACTTGCAAAGGCCAATCTCAACCTCAACCACACACCTCACAATCTTCATGTCTAGCCATCGTTGGATAATACCAGTAATCGAACTGAGTCATCCTAATTCAAGAATGCATTTGCATCCTAACCTACGACAGCCTGACCCGATAGCTCAACCAAGCTTTAGAGAGTTGGCTTAGATACTTTATGTGATGATCCAGTACATGGCCCTACCCAAAAGCAATGTCTTATTGAGCTTGCCAAGTAAGTACTTATAACTTCGAGGCCAGATTCTTGTAAAGTCGTTCTCATACCATTTACTGTTTGAATTTGGATATCATAACTTTGATGACATGTGTCATCTTCGTTCTGGAATAGTTTAAGATGGTGATATTACTGTGACAAAAGTTCCTTTAGCAGAATATCCAGGAGATATGTTGACACAACCTATTCTAGTCTTCAACTTTAGGCACTGCACTGCCAGTATATTACTGGTGTTTGGAGCATTTGAAGAGCTTTGAGGTGGCAGAGACAAATGCAAAATTAAGCTCAGTGGCTTGAATTAAAGGACTTAAATGAAGATTTCCTGGATATCGGTTACAGTGCACACAATGTACGTTTTATGTCGATATTGAATTTGTCCCACCTCGAGAATTCATAAAATTTTCAAGATTTCTTTGAAAGATATCCAAGACATATACAAGAGACAACTTAATTTTTTATACAAGGAGATAGTAACCTACACCATAATCATATTTCATAGCAGCCACCACAATTGTTGATTATCGTCCATCGGCATTGTCATCTCTCCATTTCCTCAAACTCTTAGGTGCAACGCCATGTTTATCTCCGCTCTTTAAATGAACTTCGAAAGCCAATTAGGGTTATCTTTTGTTTCCCCTTTTAGGTTCGTTCGAGTGATATGTTTCCTTAATTTTTAATTGCATCAAGGATAATTGGTTTTTGTGCTAAAGCTTAAGTGCTTCTTGTTGTTCAAATCGATATTCACATGCTTAGGGTTTAAGGTTTGCTGCTGGTTCATGATAGGAATTTAAGAAGGATCGGATATGTATCTTTGCTTTTTTTAGCTCCTGATGATAATCTCAGGCGTAAATATTTTAGATGAATCTTCTCATGATCATAGCTCCTAGAGTTGAAAGTTACATTTGAATGAATGAAATTAGTAAAACCCTTTTCTCCTTTAGAATGAGTTACTCTAAAAGTCCTTATCTATGAGGGAAGTGTTTAAAAGGTCGTCTTTCTACAATATTTCAATGCAAGCCAATATTTGTTGATGTTTTTTAGACTGCAATACCAGAGGCGTGAAAATTTCATAACAAAGTTGTCCACGCTAGGGAGGTTTCGGGACCGTTAAATTGCTCACAGTCTTTTTCTGAGGCGCCTCTACTTCCCAACTAATCCGTGGAACTCGAAGGTGATCAAGTACAACTCTCTTAATCAGACCTTATATAAGCTTTTCACAACCACCAAACTTAACAGTGTGTGTTGGCTGGGACGAATTTGATGCACCGGTGACTAAGACTGTGAGCCGAGTGAATTGATTCTTTCCCCCATTGACATTAAAGATGCATGCAAACGTACCGTTGTAAATTCTTGACTTCCCAACAAAAGTATATTTCTAGGCCATGATGTGATTTTCCAAGCTTAGATCATGAATTCTGGTTCCTCTTCCTATGTTTCAAGAACGCTTACAGGTCTCAGTGACATAACACTACTCACCTCCTTATCTACCTCTACCATTCTCCTCTTAAGAAGAATAATGAATGACTCAGAAATCTGCAGATAGAAGGTAACCAGGTCGGGAAGACCATTCATCTTCTGTATTATGCGAAGAACCAAAAATCCGACCCCGGCCTGGATTGGAATAGGCCCTCATGTTGTGCCCTTATATAAATTCTATGGTCGGTCGGATTGGAATAGGCCCTCAAGTTCTTGGGAATTGGAATAGGCCCTCATGTTGTTCAATTGCAGGTATACAAGCATGTCTAGATGAGTCAATAGTGCAAGAAAGAGTGAATATCAGTTCACACGGGTCTTCTACCAATAGCAAGAATTGCAATTACATCTCTGGCAGAAAGGTAGAAAGAACTCAGCCTAAGATCAAAATTAGTCCTATTAGGAAAACACAAGATGCAACGCGAGAGCCGATGTTAGTGTTATACAGGGCTCGATCATTTTGTACAAATCGACAGGTAAAATGTAACATGTGGATCGAGCTCATATTCCTCTGAACATACTACAAGTTAATCTATGTACTCCATACTATGCAGCCTAAGGGTACAAAGCGTTTTCTCGAGGAGGAAGGGGAGGAATATCGGGGGAAGATACATTGACCGGTTACAATGTCCTCTTGATTCAAGCTGTCCAAGCTAAACAGATGCAGGATCTAGAGCTCTCTCACAGCTGTAAGATGCAATTACATGTGCTTTGTGAGCGTAACAACATATTTAATTAAGTCTAAATCGATGACGAAATTCACAAACAACTTTCTAATGCAGATACAGGCATCACAAGAAGTTTTGATGGCATGCATCACAAGGTGATAACACTTACATAGACATAAATTCTCAGCAAGTCAGTGGAACAGGGAAACTCCAGCAGGATTGTGCTAATTAACTTACGAAAGTCTGAACAGAAATAATTTACTTCAAATCTACGTCGCAACCGGTTTAGGAAGTCTAGGTGAATCCAAGCTCTGATAAACAGAGTCCATTTCACAGCTACCAACTTCTGGCAAGAAATTGGCCGAATGTCAGAAGAAGGCACGGCTTCCATAATACACCCGCGAACCATCTTTCTTTTTATCAAATTCTGCTTTGTTAGGGTCTTGAATCACATCACCGCGGTCTTCAGCTTCGGGTTTGTCCATATCCATTGGGAGCTTCATCTTTGCCAATGACTGTGTAAACTGTTGCATACTTCTCATGTACATATCAACTATCTGTTGCTGCATAGCCGATTGTTCAGCCTCGAGGTTAATGTTTCCAAGGGGTGCCGAAAACCCTCGACTGTACTTGGTCGACCCATTACTCACTTCCTGACCGCTCTCCTCTTCTTTGCCTGAGAAATTTGGCTCTTTTTCGTCTCGAACTTCATTACCTTGCTTCGAAGTTGGAGTCTCTGGACAGGCACTCGGACTCTGATTAGCCTCTGTAGTGACTGAAAAATTTGGAGAATTGGATACATCGCCAGCCAAATGGTTCTTCTTCTCCATTGAATCGACGGAGTTTCGATCGTCACTTAAGCTTGTCATGGTAGAACTCAAGAAACCAGAATTCTGAATGCTCCCATTGGGTGAAGCAGAACCGCCACGATTCTCCTCGGACGAGTTGGCCGCCATTTCGTAGTCATCGACTGGCTGATGGGAAGCACCAAGGTGCAGAAATGACCCCGGCCCGACCCACGCTGGCCTCAAAACAGAGCCACGCCCTACCACGTCGAAATACTCCGAGACCATTTTTTGATTCTCCCTGACGATATCGACATCAGGAAATTCGATTCTCGAGTAATCAGTTGGGTCCAAGACAACCTCAGAGATCTTCCGGTCCAACAACACAATTTCTGAACTGATTGAAGAGTTCGCAACCGAATTACAGAAGTTGGTGGTTGAGATATCGTGGGGTACATTTGCAGTCATAGAAAGAGTCAATTTGATAGTACCAGCAGGCGAGTGGAACAAATCAGTAGAGGACAGACTAAATTCTTGGCTCACTCTACCTTTGTCAATAACCAGAGAGAGTGGCACTAAAGCAAAACCTAAGAGCTGATCTTCCATATAAACTTTCACCCTGCTAAGCATCCAAATCTCGCATTTGAGGACAGCATCGGACTGGGTAACTTTCATGACCAGATTCTCATTGAAATCTGGATTTTTGCCACCGCCATTGATGATCCCAGTTGAAAGGGTCTCATCTGGATCATAGGTCAGGGAGAATTTCGCATAAACATCTTGGTTCTCATAGATACATATGTTGTGGAGATTCCTGGCATGGTGAACATAGAGTTCAAGTACCCCAGAAAACTCGGTGTCACCCTCTGTATCAGCATTAGGGTTGTACCGAAACTGAGTGGTTTGATCGAAGGAATCCATACCAATAACTCGACTTCAGAAGATATTCCCTCGTGGGTATGCCAAGACTTCTACTTCTGTGGCAGATTGGCAAGAAAACCCACAAAGAGGTGAACAAAGGTACAAAACCCAAACTTGTGATGAGAATAAAGTGATTAAGCACAATAAGAACAATAAAAAGGAAGCATTGCTTGTACTTGGGGGTTTAAGATCACATATAGATTAATCAACACAAAGAACTGTGAACCAAATAAACCGAAAGAAAGGTATGAAAGCTAACTCTGAAAAAACAGAGAGGGAGAGAGAGAGAGTTACACTGTTGCAGAGTGACTGTGCAAAATTGAGAGCTGTATGCAAGTAGAGAGAAACTGAGTGATGGTAGTAGGTGGGACGAAGGTGAGAGGGAGGGGGGGGGGGGCGGGGGGCGGGGGGCGGGGCAAAGAAATCAAAGAGGAGAATGATGATGAAGATGTGAGGGGTGGTGGTTGCTTTCCCACCATTTTTTCTTCGCTACGTAGCTCTCTTCCTTTTTGGGAGGTGGGTGGGGATTGAAATTGTTGGTGGTGGGGATTGCTTTGCTTCAAATTGCAGCTTCCACTTCAACCGAAATTGACTTGCTCCACTTTTGCTAATGGCCCGAGGACCCACCCGACCCAATCATGTTATCACTCTCTTTTTCACTTTTATGTTTTCTATTTTTCTTCCAAATTAAAACCCTGTTCATTGATGTTCTCTCTCTCTCTCTCTCTCTCTCTCTCTCTCTCTCTCTCTCTCTCTATATATATATATATATATATATATATATATATATATAACTGATCCGTTGATAGCGCTAGTAAAATATGATATTTTACGAGCGCGATCTGACCGTTCATCCCGAATGGTCCAGATCTTTTTTTTTCAAAAGTTGTCAATCGTCTACTACATAGTGTAGCAGACGGACCTTTTTACCATATTGTCTCTGGTCCCTCGTCCGCTACACAGTGTAGCGGACAACTTTTTTGGCCTGACACTGTCAGTCAAAAAGTCGTCCGCTACACTGTGTAGCGGACGATTTTTTGACTGACAGTGGTCAAGTCATCCACAACCTTCTCGACAGTTGTCACACCAGTCTTGGGGCGACAGGACTGTTGCTTTGTCCTTATCCCACCGTCTGCGATACTGTGTAGAGGACAACTTGACGATTTTTCTGTCCGCTATACTATGTAGCGGACTTGACCCTCGCGCATTACACACGAAACTCTTATTCATTCTTTCTTCGAAACTCATTCATTCTTTATTCTCACAATTTTTCTAGCGACGTTGACAAGTAGATCTGCACAATTTCTTCCAAAGAAATTCTTTAATCGTCTCATCAATCACGTAAGTTCACAATCCAATCATTTATTCGTTCATAATCTAGAGTTGTTATGAGTATTACGACTTATGCATGGTTTTGAATATATATGCGGTAGATTGTGCTAGCGTTTGTCAATATATTTGCTTATTGTGTATTGCTTATTATTTGTTCATGTGATTTCACTTGCATATATACAACATGTCAACTTATGTGAGCTCATGCTAGCGTTGTATGTTTGAGAATTTTTACGCTTCCAACCTTGCCGTTTTTCCATAATTTCAGTTGTAAAAAATAGATTTTAACCCTGGACCAGAAGATCCCTCCGTATTATACGACCAAGCAAACCATGTCAGTACGCTCTTATGGGATGGTGGGGTAAGATCCTTATTTTATCAACTTTTCTATTCTTACGAACATTGTATACCGTTTGTTTTGATTAAATTGTATTTATTAATTCGTAGGAAAGAGCACTTCTCAACACAGTAGAAGTGTCTGATAATTTCAAAGCTTGGAAGTTGAACAAATACCAAAAACGGTTACTGCGTGGGATTGGGTTTGAGATTTTCACGCATGGGCAAATCTTTCAACACCTTGACCGGCACTTAATAGGTGCCCTTGTTGAAAGGTGGAGAAGTGAAACGAATACGTTTCACTTCTCTTTCGGAGAGATGATGATTACCCTAGAAGATGTAGGGTTCATCTTAGGGTTACCGGTGACGGGACGGCCGGTAATTGCTCCTCCGTCAGAAGCAACGAATAAGAGAACCGCTAGGGACTTCTTTACTTCGATACCCCAGGATCAATTTAGCACTGGTGGTATCAAGTTGAAGTGGTTGGTAGAAACCTACAAGGTTCTCCCCGAAAAACTACACGGACGAGATGCTTGTGCTGTACACACAAGTTTTCCTCTTGTGGGTGATGGGGGCAATTTTGTTCCCAACAACGTCAAAGAATACGGTCAGCGTCAAATATTTACCGTTGTTGGGTAACCTGCTGGAGGTTGGGGATTATGCCTGGGGTGCAGCAACTCTTGCGTACCTGTACCGAGCATTGCACAAGGCAACGAGGCCGACTCCAAAGCTATATGTGCATGTCTCTCGCTATTGCAGGTATATCATACAAATCTTGATTACGTGCTCATTTTTTTTGGTTGAATCAACAATAAATTTTGACGATACTTTATTTAATTTGTCTTTGCTCTCAGGTGTGGTCTTATGAACACCTTGCTACCGGCGCACCCAGGCGTAGGGACGGAACCGATGTGGCCTCGGTTGTGCGCCTGGGAGTACAGCTGCAAGGACAGCCACTACCCGAGGAGAGACGATCCCCATCACAACATTACGTACTATCGGGGGGAGCTCGACTCGCTATCTCCGAGCCAGATGCGATGGGCACCGTACAAATGTTTGGCGCGACGGGTGGGGGAGTCGTTCGTCTTCACGCTCTCTGGGTTGCAACGCACACCCCTGATCCACTTCGAGGTCGCAGAGTGGCAGCTACCAGATCGTGCTATGCTCCATTTTGAGTGCCTGCAGGGGTTGCCAGCCGATGCGCCGGATATGAAGGGTAACAGGAACCCACCGGGTGTCGGACGGTTTGGCAAGGCGAATGCGCACGACTTGTGCGCACAAGAACTTGAGGTTTGGGATTCCTGGCAAGACACGCTGGCGGCCATTGTGTCAGAGCCTGACCCTCTGATCAGCATCGAACAGTACAATGAGTGGTACTACCGCATCACCCGGAGGAGAGTAGCTCCAGTAAGGTTTGAACGCAGAGAGAAGTACCACCCTAGGGGTCAGATCGATGAGCAGATGGCATACAATCTGGTAAGTTTCCCAACCAGTGCTTTTAATTGAACTTGATGATTCTAAGTGTGTGTATGAAGTTACTTATTTATTATCTCTTTGGATGTAGGTTAATGCCTCGTTCGCCTTCTTCCAGAAGTTGAGTGAGCAGAAGGATCTGGTGGATACAATGGGCGAGGAGCTTCGCCAACAGGCCGAAGCGTTGGCGTATGGCTGCGGGAATTTTTTGCGCCAAGCATCTGGACAGCCTTCGGGCGTCAACCTGGGAATGGGGGAACCGGGGTGGCAGCCCCCTTATGTGAGCTCGGGATACGGTGATCCCTCGGGACAAACTTCGGGAGTGAGCCAGGGATACGGTGGTCCCTCTGTACCGGGAATGGGTGGTGATTGGGGACCGCCAAGCACCATGGGCCAGGCTCAAGCACCGTGGGAAGAGTACAGTGCGCCTTCCTTCTCTTTGCTTCTGGACTCGGAACCCCAACCCCTCTCTCAGAGTCAAGTCACGCAGGACTGGGGTTTCGGAAACATCAGTCTGTCTGAGACACTGCTTATTGTCCTGTGGGTGGGACCATCTATTACGGAAGGAGTGCAATATCCGCCGATCGACCCCCCCGAAGGAGTGCAAGATCCACTGATCAACCCCCAGGGCAATATTGCAAATGGCATCCATTGAAGCCCATAAAGTCGCATAAATGCCAAATTATCAGAGAGCGGTATTTTAGCGAGTTCCCCCGGGACAAAGCGTTATATAATGTGAATCACCCGGAGGGCATGGATTACTGTTGCTCGTGAGGAGAAATGTCCTCCCTGGCTCCGGGGAGTTGGTTAGACAACGGCGTCATCTCTACCTACGTGGAGATTCTGAAAGAAAGGGGCCGGTGGCGGCTAAATGAGTATCCGGGCGTATTTTTGGTGGATGCCTTTTTTCATAGCCTCCTAGTGGCTGAATGGCTTGAGTGGGTCGAATGAAGGGGGAAGAAAAAGTTGAGCCAGTGGAGACCGTCGGATAACCTACGAGCATATATGAATAGGGATAGTCCAGTGAGCGCAATGGTTGCCCACGTGTTTCTAATCCCATTTCTTGGGGAAAGCCACTGGTACTTGGTTTGCTATGAACCAACGAAAAAAGTCATATCGTGATCGACAGTCTCCACGACGATACCCTCCACATGCCTATGCTGCAGATGTATAAAGCCCAGTTGGACTCTATGGTAATCTTACGATTGTTGTTTAATGCTTATTGTAACTTGCCAATTGTAAATGTTAACTCGTGTCTTACGCCGTTTTCTGTTTCTCGCAAAATCTATTTTGTGCCATGGTCAATGCTATCCGTGGTCTACCTGTACTGACGGGCCAAAGCTCTATTTTCGATTGAAGAAGAGGAGGCCCAAGCAACATAATACTTCGGACTGCTGCGTCTTCCTTTGCATGTACATGGATTACATATGTCGGTCTGAGAGCCTCAGGGCGGCCGCTTGGAGTTTAGAATGCATAGAACGCTTTAGATATAGGATAGCTTGGCAAATTTTGAAAGGCCGGCCTAGAGCGGTTAGGTTTATTGAAAATCCATCTAAGGGCGAGAATCCGGCTCAGCAAAAGGACCCCTAGTTGACATTGTACCATTACAATAAATATTTTTAATAAATCATGATTATTTAGAAAGCTGTCATTGGTGTGATTTTATTTGTGTTGAGATCAGTTGATTTGTGTTGAAGATGTTGATTGATTGATTTGACTGATTTGTGTCCTTATCAGGGGACAAAGTAGGCGAACAAAATGGGGAAAAAATTTCTAAGTGTTGATGTTAAGAGTCTCTGCTTCTCCGTCCGTTACACAGTGTAGCGGAGTTCAAATACACAAAAAATTTCTAAGTGTTGAAGTTGAGAGTTTCTGTTTTTCCGTTCGCTACACAGTGTAGTGGACGTCCAAATACACAAAAATTTTGCAAGTGTTTAAGTTGAGAGGTTCTGCTTCCCCGTCCGCTACACAGTGTAACGGACGTCCAAATACACAAAAAATTTCTAAGTGTAGAAGTTGAGAGTTTCTGCTTCCCGTCCGCTACACAGTGTAGCGGACGTCCAAATACACAAAAATTTTCTAAGTCTTTAACTTGAGAGGTTCTGCTTCCCTGTCCGCTACACAGTGTAGCGGACGTCCATGGACCCAAAAAATTGCTAAGTGTTGAAGTTGAGAGTTTCTGCTTCGCCGTCCGCTACACAGTGTAGCTGACGTCCAAATACACAAAAATTTTCTAAGTATAGAAGTTTTCTGCTTCTCTGTCCACTACATAGTGTAGCGGACGTCCAAATACACAAAATTTTTCTAAGTGTTGAAGTTCATAGTTTTTGCTTCTCCATCTGCTACACAGTGTAGAGGACGTCCATAGACCCAAAAAATTACTAAGTGTTGAAGTTGAGAGTTTCTGCTTCCCCATCCGCTATACAGTGTAGCGGACGTAGATGGGACAACATTTTTTTTAAGTGGGGGAACAAAATGGGAAAAAAATTTCTAAGTGTTGACGTTGAGAGTTTCTGCTTCTTCGTCCGCTACACAGTGTAGCGGACGTCCATAGACCCAAAAAATTACTAAGTGTTGAAGTTGAAAGTTTCTGCTTCGCCGTCCGCTATACAGTGTAGCAGACGTAGAGGGGACAAATTTTTTTTAGGAGTTGGAGATCAGAGTTTCTATATTTGGACGTCCAAATGACCGACCATGACAACCTCAATATCTCAAATGCACGATTAATAATCAAAAATCATCAATTAACAACCTAAAATCAACGATCAATAATCACAATTCTCTAATGCAAATTAACAGCTTTAAACTAAGAACACTTTAAAATAGTTCAAATAACACCATCTTTCAAATTACTAAGTTGTTCAAATTACACAATATTAGAACTCAAAGTTCAACATTGGGGTTGGGGGAAGCTTTTTCACAAGTGCTATGGTCGAACACTGTCACTTGAAAATGCATATGCCCATTGTGTTCAAAGACTACAAAGTCCCCTTCATTGAGCTCATGCTGCTCGCAGAAATTGCTCCAACCCTCTTCGAAACAAATTTGCTCTTGGCCACGCTTCTTCTTGATTTTAACAAGTCATGACCCCTTGCGGCTGGTTAAAGTTGCTTCAAACCAGAGTGTGGTAAGCAATCTGCAAAAGGCTACCAGTATGGCCTATCACATTCAATATAAGACAGGTAAGTTCTTAACCAAAGATAAAACTTTTAACACACACAAAAACACATAAAAAGAGGGATGGCCTACAAGTTCTGTATGAAACCCAGGCGTCATGACCTTGAAGAAGTGTCTACCAACTGAAATGTCCCTGTTCACTGAAGCAGAAGCCATCAGGACAGTCGCCGAAGAGGGGGTCGCGGGTGGGAGAGATGTTCGAGATAGAGAAGTTTGACGGGAGAAAGAAGAAAGGCTGATCTGATTGGTATTTAAAGAAGTGACATGTCTGCTACATTGTGTAGAGGACATAAGGCATACCAAGGGTTTTGTTGTCTGCTATATTGTGTCGCGGACTGTCCGCTATATTGTACCGCAGACACTCTAGACAACTAAAAATTTGGGTGTTTACTGCGTCGTCCGCCACATAGTGTAGCGGACGGGCCAACCACAAAAAAAAAAAACTAAAGTTAGATTTGATGGCTTATACAAAAATAATCTTCGGTAGAAAGATAATCTCATCAAAAAAATATTCCGCATTATTGCAAATGTCAAACAGACTTGATGGCTTATACAAAAACCTAAAGGTCCACTACAGCTGCTTCTTCCTCATCTTCGGTGTCATCTTCTTCCTTGTCTTGCAAACCCCCTGGACTTATCCCCAGTGCCTTGTAACGGTTCCGCTTGTCATGGTCGGTCATTTTGTTGCACAATGCACACCTTCTCAGCTTTTTAGGTTGAGTTGCATGTTCGATAGAGCTCTTCATCCGCGTAGATCTCTTGCGGCCTTTCGTTTGCCATATAATTGGGTCCAAAGGCCGGATATCATTGTCGTCTTCCTCCCCCGGCTGGTCATCTTCTGATCCCGTAGTAGGCTCAGTGTTAACCGCATTGCTGACTGAAGCTGCTTCCAACTGGTCGACGATGGGCTCTTGCTGCTGAGCTACCTCGAGGAGAACTTCTTGCAAACACATGTCACTGAATCTGTTAATGTGTCATGGCTCATCGTATAAATTATGCGCAGCTTCTCAGGGACTAGGTCATTCACGAGCGAATAAACCTTGTACTCACGCGTAGAAATTTCTACCACCTTGTTTATACTGTATCGTCCCGATTTTCGCACCTCTACTTGGTATAGCAAGAAGATCTCCTTCATATAGACTTTGGCACCGTTCAGCTCCAGCGGGGTCTCAAGCAACCTTCTCCTTTGTTTGTATGTTGTTGCAAAGTCTGCAGCCCTTTCTTTTATGAACAACGAAGCAATCGCTTTTTGTGCGGATGCAACGAAATTCTTCAAATTGGTAGCTGTACCCACATGACTATTGAATGTGGCATTCATAGATTCACTCACGCCCGTCATTTTCATGCCCACTGAAAAATACCTCCTCGTGTAAACGCCAATCCATTGTTCTTTGTGCTCGTACAAGTGCTGGAGCCACTTGTTGTCTTGCAATGAGTAATCCCGAACAAGCTTTTTTCACCTCTCCTCGAATTCCTCAGTTGTTAACGACTTGTTAACGCACTTGTAAAAATCATGTTTAAAGTCTGGATACTTTGCATACACGTGATGCAAACGTTCAGAGTATTTGTTGCTTATGTGCCAAGTGCATAAGTTGTGCCGGGTGTCTGGGAAGACGGTAGCAATAGCCTTCTTCATTGCCAAATCTTGATCAGTGATGATCACTTTGGGTGCTTTGAAGTTCATTGCTTCCAGCCACGTCCTAAACAACCATACAAAAGAACCCTCGCTCTCGTCCCTTAACAAGGCGAACCCGAACAGGATAGAGTGATAATGATGATTGACGCCAGTGAAAGGAGCGAACGGCATCGAGTACTTGTTGGTACAGTATGTGGTGTCGAAAGTCACGACATCCCCAAAATGCTTATAAGCTAGCCTCGAACGACCGTCGACCCAAAAAATTGTACTAACTCGATGCTCGTCGTCAAGTTTATAATCGAAGGTAAACTGCGGGTCCTCCATCTGCATCCGTTTCAATAGGCTCATTGTCGATTACGCGTCATTGAGGTCATACGCGGCTCATCTATGGGTTCGGACCGCGTTACGAACGTCTGTCGTGTTAAAGTTTAAATTTTGAATTCCCTAGCCTGTTCAGCAAGAACATTAACAATCTCAGTAGGTCCAATTCGCGCATTGCTCATTGTGTGAATTAGGCTCCCCGCGACCTTACCCATCTTCTTGTGTTGATGCATCTGACTCACCTTAGAAGGAGTTACTAACGGGTGATTGTGTGCCAGTTCCAGGCTAGTAATAAGCCAATGATCATGATTGGGTTTGTAGCTTATGAACATCTTGACCTGGCAATTTGTGCGCTCAAAGCAGTTCCGTCTTCTACGCGAATATCTTATTTCGTCATCACTGTCATCATTGCCTACGCGTGTCTCATTTTGCTGTGGATTTCTGCCCCTATGACACTCGTATAAGCGAGAGCATATCTTTTTTGTTACGTTGCTTGTTCTTGTAGTCTTTATTCTAATGCCAAAACCAACCCTCAATGAATACGCTCGAAAACATTCTTCAGCTTCTTCCAATGTTTGAAACGTTCGTCCTAGATACGGATCACTAGCATCTACGGGGACGTTGGAGCTCGACACGAAATCAGACATTGTGAAACAAGACCTGTGTAGAAATAGATTACGCTTAACAATCAAATGACATTTCAAACTGAAAATATTACCTAAAAATTACCTTGGCGAATATACATAATCTCAAAAGTGTTAAGCGTAGTCTATTTGATTGAAATGCCATTTGAACATAACAAATTAAAATTAATTTGCCAAGGTAATTTGAAATGGCATAATCTCAAAAGTGTCTCCAAATTAATAATTATTAATTTATTGAACATAACAAATTAAAATTACTAAGATAAATAGACAAATTCATCATGCCAAATTACAACAAACATATCTCAAAAAATTCGAATTTAAATAGCATAAATTTTTCGAAGTTAGCGAACCTAAAAAAAATCGAATTAAACTATATTGATTTATTTAAAGTTAACAAATTATACCTTTTTTGCACACGTCCGCTGCACCATATCGCGAACAGTATTTCTTGCCCAATCACCTCATTTAGCACAATTTTCTTCTCCTTCAGGCTCGCTTTCATTTTCAGCTCCCTTTAAGTTTCGAGTAATACTTGCTTCAAGCTTCACTCAAGCAAGATCAGTTTGTGAATGGTGAATTTTTCTTTATGGATTGACTAGTAAAGTATAATTTATTTGTTTGGACAAAAAAGTATAGATTTTTTTATGTTCTAGAAATTTGTCACTCTATTCATCAATTTGTGATGTTCTAGACATGATGTTGATCAGAATTAATGGTACAGACAAGTCTGGAATTGTGTCAGTCGTGTCAGTAAAAAAGTTGTCGCCCTGATACTGTCAGTCAAAAAGTCGTCCGCTACGTGTAGCGGACGACTTTTTGACTGACAGTATCAGGCCAAAAAAGTTGTCTGCTACACTGTGTAGCGAACGAGAGACGAGGGGCAATATGGTAGAAAAGTCCGTCCGCTACACTATGTAGTGGACGACTGACAGCTTTTGAAAAAAAAAATCTGGGTGGCCAGATCGCGCTAGCAAAATCTCTTATTTTGCTAGCGCTATCAACGGATCAGCTCCCATATATATATATATATATATATATATATATATATATATATATATATATATATATATATATATATATATATATATATATATATATATATATATATATATATATATTCAGCCTACTCAGTTTGACTGACAATTGTATCAAAAATGATATTCAAAACACATTTTAACTCTATTTATTTATTTGAATTTTTTATTATCCTAATTTTTTAAAATCGTATTGAGAGGGTATTTGAGATTAATTTTAAATTAAATCAAGTTTGTGGGTGTTTGAAAAAATAGATTAAGATATTTAATCTGTCTCAAAAAGTATATATATATATATATATATATATATATATATATATATATATATATATATGGGGGCCGATCCACACCCACCGGTGGAGAAATAACAATTTCTCCACCGAACCGCGGGTAAGAGCAGCGGTTGGGAAAAAGTTGTACTGACACTGCATTTATGGCAAAAAAGGCATGAGAAAATGGTGAGAAAATGGCGAAAAGGAGAAAAAGGACACCAACCGCATGAAGAAGCAGCGGTTGGCATTAATATCCCCTGCCACGTGGCGTCCCCCACCCCTACCACGTGGCCCAACCCATGGGCCCTGCCACGTGGCGTCCCCCACCCTTGCCACGTGGCCCAACCGCGTATACAACCCGCGGTTGGGGCATGGCCCCTGCCACGTGGCGTCCCCCACCCATGCCACGTGCCCCAACCGCGGGTTGTATATGCGGTTGGGGCGATGGCCCCTGCCACGTGGCGTCCCCCCACCCATGCCACGTGGCCCAACCGCGGGTTGTATACGCGGTTGGGGCGATGGCCCCTGCCACGTGGCGTCCCCCCACCCCTGCCACGTGGCCCAACCGCTTATACAACCCGGGGTTGGGGCGATGGCCCTGCCACGTGGCGGCCCCTCCCCTTGCCACGTGGCCTAACCGCATAAACAACCCGCGGTTGGGGGCGATGGCCTGCCACGTGGCGCCCCCCCGGTGATGCCCCCCTCCCCTCATGATGCCCCACGTGTTGTCCTTCTGCCAAATTTTTTTTTTGCCGCAGCCTTTGACCGCTCAATCACAGGTTTTTTTTTCTGTCTTTTTTCTTCTCTCTTCCTCACTTTTTTCTGTCTTTTTTCTTCTCTCTTCCTCACTTTTCTCTCTTTATAATCCCCTCCCCCCGAACCCTTCTTCTGCACTCTATCATCTTTACCAACTTCCTTCGTACTTCATATCTCACCTACATAATCTCCACAACAATACAAACCAAAAAAAATTTTGGGAAAAAGATCGGTGGATAACCGCTAGAAGATCGGTAGATTTTTCTTTAAATACATCAAGTCACAACAAGTAAGTATTTTGAATTTCCTTATAATTCAATGTTAGGTTTATACAAATCAGCGTATTACATTTATAGATTCCAAAATAGCGATTTTTTAGGGCGCCAAATATAGACAGTTTTTCACGAATTTATAAAAAATAGCTAGAGCTAGATTTTGGCAAAATGCAAAAAAGAGACCCTAGTTATTCTTAAAGGATCTGTCTCAGGTAAAAATTTCAGATTTTTCCAAAGACTGGAAAGGGGCTAACTGATACGGGGAACCTTGTAATTCTGCAGTGTATTTTAAAATATCAAGCTAGCGCGATTTCGCGCGAAAATTTTATGAGAACCCTAGGATGTTGGGAAGTTCCATTCCCCAAGAATTCGGGCCATTCCAAAGCCGTTACCTATTTTTTTGGCCGAACGGCCCTTTAATTGGCGCTAGGGGTGAAAACTTAATTAGACAGTTTTTTCACGATCCGGACACCGGTTCGCGATTTTTGTGCGAAAGATCCGTAAAATACTTTTTAGATCAAGAATTAACTCAGGAGGCGTAAAATAGCATTTTAAGGCTATTTGATATTTTTCCTGATGCCAGGGGCATTTTGGTAATTTGCCACCCCGCGAGGGGTGTTTTGGTAATTTTCCCGCGCCAAGTTTTTCAAAAGACTTTTTAGTCCAGAAATGTAAGTAAACCACCTGAAATGTTGTTTTGAAGCTGGTTCGGGGGCGTTAGGGTGATAGTGAACCCCCAGGGGCATTTCGGTAATTTACCGCATGATGAACGCAGACTATCAATGTCCCGCTGCTGATGCGAACCTTATCATGATACCTTGTCATCATGCAAACCACTGGTTCCTATTAGTTTTCCATCCAGCGTTCAGAACAGTTCACATATACGGTAGCCTAAGGGAGGACGAGCCTGGACAGCTGCTGGCACAGATGTACAACGAGTACATCACTTTAGTGGTTAGTTTTTATTTTTTGACCTTGGCTCATAGTATATTGTTCTTGTTTCATAGGCTTGATTCTCGTTTTTATTGTTGGATGCAGACTACTGTTCTCTCGCTAGCGTGCGAACGGCCACAGGGGGACCCTTGGACGGTCGTGATGATAAAGGACCGACCAAAGCAATATAACGGTCACGATTACGGGATTTACGTCCTCAAGTACATGGACTACATTGCTCGCTCGGAAGTGCTCAAACACTCCTCGTGGACTAGGAAGGATGCCTTGACGTTTAGGTATAGGATAGCCTGGGAGCTGAAAAAGAATGAAGCTAGACGCCTTCATTACCATTATCCTGACGTGCGTGGCTAGCTGCTGTGATGTTACAAAAAACTGTACCAAAAAGAAATGTACATAATTTTTCGCATGCTATGAATTTGGCGCTAAAATGTGCGCGAATATACCTTTCATATGACGCATTCGAAAAAATTACGCGTCTCGCTTTTCGCCGAAATTCATAGAAATGGGCTAACTAACGTTGAGAGAAAAAAAAGTGACAAAAAAAATTGTAACTTTTTTCGGAAGCTATCAATTGGGCCTTAAAGTGTGGCCGAATAGGCCCTTCCTAGGAAAACCCAAAAACTAATGTGTCCCGTTTTTCGCCGAAATTCTTACAAATGGGCTAACTAGCGTGCCTGAGGTGCAATGAGCGAAAAAAAAGTGACAAAAAAGATTACAACTTTTTTCGGAAGCTATCAATTGGGGCCTAAAGTGTGCCCGAATAGGCCCTTCCAAGGAAAACCCAAAAAATAATGTGTCTCGTTTTTCGTCGAAATTCTTACAAATGGGCTAACTAGCGTGCCTAGGGTGCAATGAGCGAAAAAAACGTGACAAAAAAAATTACAACTTTTTTCGGAAATGGGATTTTAAGCTTTGAAACGGGATTTTAAGCTTCCTGAATTCACTCTTTAAAATAACTTTTTAGGTGTCTCACACCCTTTCATGAACTAAAAGTTATTTTAAGCACAAATTTGTGTAATGTAAAATTAGCAAAATAGCCCCCGATGAGCAGCAAATTACCGAAATTCCCCCGGGGGTGCATTATCACCCCAACGCCCCATATGGCGGCTACACCACCGGCAGTCTCAAAACCGCTTTGCTTACTACTTTTTAAATGTATCACATCAATTATATACCAAATATTTCCTCCGAAGATTTAAAAGGGAATGCGTTAACAAAAATTACCCCGCTACGTATGCAAAACACCCCCTGGCAGCCATCGCCCCAACAAACATCTCAGAACAACTGGAACAAAATAACTTTCCGGGTGTCTTACACCCCTATCCTATAACTAAAAATCATTTGGGAAATTTTTCAAGCTGGTTCAGTTAGCAAAATAGCCCCCGTCATTGCGGGCAAATTACCGAAATGCCCCCGGGGATTCATTGTCATCCTAACGCCCATCAAACCAGCTTCAAAATAACCTTTCAGATGTTTTACTTACATTTCTGGACTGAAAAACTTGACACCGTAAAATTACCAAAACACCCCTCGCGGGGTGGTAAATTACCAAAATGCCCCTGGCATCAGAACGATCTCAAAAGTGCATTGAAATGTTATTTTAAGCTTCCCGAATTCATTCTTGATCTAAAAAGTATTCTACGGACTTTTCGCCCAAAAATCCCGAACCGGTGTCCGAACCGAGCGCTTAAAAGCCCGTTCGGCCAAAAAATTAGCTAACGGCTTCGGAATGGCCCGAATTCCTTGGGAATGGAACTTCCCAACACCCTAGGGTTCTCATAAAAGTTTCGCGCGAAATCGCGCTGGCTTGATATTTTAAATTACACTGCAAAGTTACAAGGATCTCCGTATCAGTTAACCCCTTTGCCCCGCTACGTATGCAAAACACCCCCTGACAGCCATCGCCCCAACAAACATCTCAGAACAACTGGAACAAAATAACTTTCCGGGTGTCTTACACCCCTATCCTATAACTAAAAATCATTCGGGAAATTTTTCAAGCTGGTTCAGTTAGCAAAATAGCCCCCGATGAGCGGCAAATTACCGAAATGCCCCCGGGGGTTCATTGTCACCCTAACGCCCATCAAACCAGCTTCAAAACAACCTTTTCAGATGTTTTACTTACATTTCTGGACTAAAAAACTTGACACGGTAAAATTACCAAAACACCCCTCGCCGGGTGGCAAATTACCAAAATGCCCCCTGGCATGAGAAAATATCAAAAGTGCTTTAAAAAGCTATTTTAAAGCTTCCTGAGTTCATTCTTGATCTAAAAAGTATTTTACGGATTTTTTGCCTAAAAATCCCGAACCGGTGTCCGGATCGAGCGCTTAAAAGCCCGATCGGCCAAAAAATTAGCTAACGGGTTTGGAATGGCCCGAATTCCTTGGGAATGGAACTTCCCAACATCCTAGGGTTCTCATAAAAGTTTCGCTCGAAATCGCGCTGGCCTGATATTTTAAATTACACTGCAAAGTTACAAGGTTGCGCGTATCAGTTAACCCCTTTCCAGTCTTTGAAAAAATCTGAAATTTTTACCTGATACAGATCTTTTGAAAATAACTAGGGTCTCTGTTTCGCACTTTGGCAAAATCTAGCTCTAGCTATTTTTTATAAATTCATGAAAAACTCTATAATAATAATAAAAAGGACATGAAAGGATATTATAATAATAATAAAAAGGACATGAAGGAAAATGGAGAAAACCCAACCGCCACACTTAGTGGCGGTTGGTATCATTGCAAATTTTTTTTTTCTATCGCTAAATGTGAAAACTTAATTAGACAGTTTTTAACAAATTTATAAAAAATAGCTAGAGCTAGATTTTGCCAAATTGCAAAAAAGAGACCATAGTTATTTTTAAAAGATCTATATCAGGAAAAAATTTCAGATTTTTCCAAAAACTGGAAAGGGGTTAACTGAAACGGGGAACCTTGTAACTTTGCAGTATAATTTAAAATATCAAGCTAGCGCGATTTCGTGCGAAACTTTTATGAGAACCCTAGGATGTTGGGAAGTTTCATTTTCCAGGATTTTGGGCCATTCTGAAATTGTTAGCTAATTTTTTGGGAAATGGACCTAAAAAAATTAGCCCGTTCGGCCAAACAATTAGCTAACGACTTCGGAATGGCCCGAAGTCCTGGAAAATAGAACTTCCTAACATCCTAGGGTTCTCATAAAAGTTTCGCACGAAATCGCGCTAGCTTGATATTTTAAATTATACTGCAAAGTTACAAGGTTCCCCATTTCAGTTAACCCTTTTCCAGTTTTTGGAAAAATCTGAAATTTTTCCCTAATATAGATCTTTTAAAAATAACTATGGTCTCTTTTTTGCAATTTGGCAAGATCTAGCTCTAGCTATTTTTTATAAATTCGTGAAAAACTGTCTAATTAAGTTTTCACTTTTAGCCACAGAAAAAAAAAATTTGCAATGATACCAACCGCCACTAAGTGTGGCGGTTGGGGTTTTCTCCATTTCCTTTTTATTATTATAATAATATATATGTGTCCTTTAAATGTCCTTTTTATTATTATTATAATATATATGTGTCCTTTTTTAAAAAAAAATGCAACTTGGCAAATAATTCCCAACCGCATGTAGGGGTTGCGGTTGGGCATTAATGCCAACCGCAACTCCCACACGCGGTTGGGCATTATGCCCATTTTCTCGCTAGATTTTCATTTTCTCGTGATATTTTGGTGAATTTCTCGTGCCATTTTGGTCCTTTTTGGTCTTTTTCGTCCTTTTTCCGTCCACGTGGCCAACCGCTGCTCTTACCTGCGGTTCGGTGGGAAAATTGTTATTTTCCCACCGGTAGATGTGGATCGGCCCCCTATATATATATATATATTCAGCCTACTCATTTTGACTGACAATTGTGTCAAAAATGATATTCAAAACACATTTTAACTCCATTTATTTATTTGAATTTTTTATTATCCTAATTTTCTAAAATCTTATTGAGAGGGTATTTGAGATTAATTTTGGATTAAAGCAGGTTTGTGTGTGTTTGGAAAAACAGATTAAGAGATTTAATCTGTCTCAAAAAGCTTAAAACTTATATATATATATATATATATATATATATATATATATATATATATATATATATATATATATATATATATATATATATATATATATATATATAAGCCTACTCATTTTGACTGACAATTGTGTCAAAAATGATATTCAAAACACATTTTAACTCTATTTATTTATTTGAATTTTTTATTATCCTAATTTTCTGAAATCGTATTGAGAGGGTATTTGAGATTAATTTTGGATTAAATCAGGTTTGTGGGTGTTTGAAAAAACAGATTAAGAGATTTAATCTGTCTCAAAAAGCTAAAAACTGATTAAATCCACAATCCTAGAAAGTGAAAATTATGAAATAATAACTTTCTCATAATCAGGTTTTGACATCTAATTTATCATATTATCCTCATATTTCTCACAAAGGACATCTCATACTTTTTAACTAATTTGCAAAAATTATTATAATATAAGCACTAATGTGAGATTGTGGGTATTTTTAATTTAAAATAAAAAATAAACAAGTTTTGCAACTGGATAAAAATAATTTTTTGATAATTTATTTGTGTTATATAGTTATTTACAAATAAAATTTATCTTAACATCACCTTTCTAAATGGATATAAGTAATTTATTTATTAAGTGTCCGCTATTGTCATTTTGTTATATTAGAACTGATTTAAGTACTTTTTATCCAAACACTTTCGTAGTTTTAAGTTAGTTTACAGTTACTTTTGCCAAACAGAAAAGTTATTTTATTCAAAGTAGACTAAATCTGATTTTAAAAATTGATTAAAATTTTAAAAAAATTCTACTTTTTAGAATTAATCTCAAACGACTTCTGAAAATAGTGAACGCATGTTTCTTTAAACTAAAAAACAGAAAATAAAAAAATCCACACGCACCACGCAAAAGTAAACAAGAGAATATGACAACTACAGATTAAGATGCTGTCACAAAGCTCCAAGACAAGGCAACACATCACCCAAGCTTTAAGACAACAACATCTCCGCCCAGGCTCCATGGTCGCACGCCACCATTAACAGGAGGAATCAAGGCAAACCATGCGTCCCTCACCACCATCAACCGGAGAAATCAAGGCAAACCATGTGTAACAGGGATGTATCAAGTTAAATTTGCTGAGAATGAGTTAGGTTAGGGCTTTGAACAATGATGAAGCCGAGTAGTCTTCTCGGAACGCCAATATGAAGTTAAGACGCACTAAATCTTGTTAGGTCATCTCATCGACTGTTGTACTTGCAAATGCATTATACAATGGCATATGCTCCCTTCAAGAGTACAGATAATCCAATCTTTGTCTCTACTCTCAAACCAACATTGGTTGGATTTGGATCAGCCTCACATTCGCTAAGCAAAACCTTTATATTTTGACTTAACCCGTAACGAGTTACCGTGGCACACGGAATGCGTGATTAAAAATAAAGTTAATGATATAAATTTTGTTAAAAAAAATTAAACATCACATATAAGTGCTTATTATCACATTTGGTAAAATTAGCGTCAAAATAAAGTTAAAACATAATATTTATATAATGCTTGATATTATGAAATCATAATATAAAGCGTGATGTTTTTATCTATTTTGACAGCATTTTGACGATTTTTGAATTTTAAGAACGAAAGATGATCTCTTATATAGTTATCTAGCATTTAAATTTTATCTTTTGTGTTAACTAAGAAAAAAATCTTTTGATGCCAAGTATCAAAATTCTGAGTTAGTAGTTATATAACATTAGAAGAGGTATTACACTAAATGAGTATTCTCATTATATATGACATAGATATAGACAGAAGATACCCTTTAGTGACAAGTGTAGCAAGAATCAAAATCAGCTCGAGTTCTCTCTTCTCGACTTAAAGGGGGGTGCTCTCCCCCTTTTTCCCACGTAAAGCGGAAAGCATCGTCATGATAACTGCGTTCTAGGCTTTTTACAATGGTTAATTACACCCAGCACAACTGCAGTTTAGATTTATTACACTTATTTGCAAGTAATTGTGAAACTGTACTTGACACAATCTAAAATAAGAATAGCTCACGAAGTTAACGACATCACAAGAATACAACAAAAATTCCTACATATCAAACTACTTACTAACTCAAATTTTATCCTCTCACAGATGACGGATACTGAAGACATTTCAGAACATGCGACACTAATTTTATATGATACATGTTATGTCATAGCAGATATGCACTTTTGTAACATTGACAGGGCCACAGTCTCGAAACTATTAGAGGCCAGATCCCTAACAGCTTTTGCATGTCATGCCCGTATAGCCGTAGATCAGGACTGGGTACATAACATTTTGCTGCAATGAGATCTCTCTCTCTCTCCATCTTTTGATTATTATGTATTACAGCGAGAACTTTATCTTATTGATGTCACTTGTTTTATATTTGTATGCTTACATGACGACTACGTCATAATTAGGGGTGAGTACGGTTCAGTTGGTTCGGTTTGGAGGCTGAATACCAAACCAAACCAACCAACCTCGTTTTGGGAAAAAAAAACTGAACCGTGGTTGAACGGTTCGGTTTCTGCGGATTGAACGGATCGGTTTGGACGGTTTAATCGGTTTGGGCTAAACTCGATTTTTGGCAAGTTGTTGCCAGGGAAAGTGGGTTCGAGCCTACGTGGAGGTGCCACAAAGGCTGCAGTCCGAGTCAGCTTCCAGGTAGAGAAAGCGGGAGACAGCAAGGACGGAGTGAGGGCCGAGAGCAAGGCTCCCCAGACAGGCCGCGAGGGCTGGCAGTGCTGCGCAGGCAAGGCAAAGACGAATGGGGCAGGCGATCGACAATCCCAGCTAGGGTCAGCGTCAGGGGTGCAGCGTCAAGAGTCCGATGTCAGGTGTCTGAATGTGTTTCTCTTTCTAGAATTCCAGAGAGAATGAGTTTTAGAGAGAGAAAGTGAAAATGGCAAAATGAGAGAGTTCTCTTGAAAATGAAATCCAAGGTCCCCTATTTATAGGAACAAAGTGCCGATGTCATCAATGTGTCATCAGCTAACACATGTCACCCCCTGAGGGTGACACGTCACCAGGGGGTCCACAAATACCGGTTCTCCGTTGGACTGTCGGTTCCCAAATTCGCACTGCCTTGCCCCACACAACATCTCTCTACCTGTCTGAGAAGACTGAAGACACCGTGCCGGCGTGATCAGAGTAAGCCCGTTGCCCTAGCCTCCAGTCCAAGCCCTTACTGAATCCCATAGGCCTGGCAGCGGTGGGGAAGACCCAATGCCCAGCTACCAGGTGGACTAGGCAAGATGCCCTTCCGAAGACCTGCTCCCATCTCGGAGTGACCCGGGGGTCATAGTCCTTAGGGGTGCCGACGTGAGCCCCCAGTGCTAGAGCACGTAGGCCAGTCAGGCAGGCACCCTGCAGTGGCCCGGAGGAGTCGCCTATCCCGCTGCGAAGGGTCCTCGTGCCGGAGCACGGAGCGAAGCCCCCCCCGGAATGAAGACGGCAATGGCTTTCATGTTGTGAGCCCATCCCGTAAGCATATAACATGATTGTGGCGCATGGGCGAGGTGACAACTATCGCGAGACCATACCTGGCGCCGGGGTACAAGTCATGGCAGTGTCACACAGGCCTGGTGAAGTGAGTGGTGCCGAGGGCACTGTTAGAGCGACAGAGAGCCCGGGGGGCACGGCTGTATCAGCGGCGCGGCACGGAGGAGTGAGTGAGGTGCCGGGGGCACTGTAATGTGACAGAGAGCGCCAGGGGGGCGCGACTGTATCTGTGGAGCGGCGCATGGGCGCGACAGAGTGCGGGCGACGAGGGTCGCAGAGTAACTTCCTCCAAGCGACGGGGGTTGCGGAGTGACGTCTGAGCAACAGGGTTCGTTGCGTGGATGGCGCGCGACTGTGAGCGACGGTCGTCATGGCGACAGAGCGGCCACAAGCGATGGTCATCGTGACGATGGAGTACGGTCTTCGCGACTATGGTGGAGAGTGGTAACGAGCGACGGTCGTCGTGACTATGATGGAGCGCGGTCGCAAGCGACGGTCATCGTGACTATGAGCGAGTGACGACGAGCGAGGGTCGTCGCGGCGACAGAGCATGGCTGAGAGCGACGGTCGTCGCGACTACAGTGGAGCACGGTCGCGAATGACGGTCCTCGGTCGTCAAGGCAGGTGGCCGACCTCATAGGGTGGCCGACCCCCTCAAGGTGGCCGACCCCATAGGGTGGCCAAGCCCCTCAAGGTGGCCGACCCCATAGGGTGGCTGACCCCCAAGGGTGGCCGAGCCCCTCAAGGTGGCCGACCCCCAAGGTGGAAGGCACGCTGAGGTCGTTTCACGAGCAATTCACGTGACTTGAGCATACGTTGCTTTGACCGGCTCTCGAGCGTTGAAAAGTTAACCGCTGACTGGGTGATGTGTCTTGCAAAGTGGGTCCCTTAGCGGG
Organism: Escallonia herrerae; assembly: GCA_033070095.1. NCBI lineage: Eukaryota > Viridiplantae > Streptophyta > Magnoliopsida > Escalloniales > Escalloniaceae > Escallonia > Escallonia herrerae. Next base: position 63,097 of record JAVXUP010002379.1, on the reverse strand, counting down.
TCCTGGGGTGCGACCAGAATAGGGTATGAACATAAGCCCCCTGCGTGTGGCATGGGCGGAGGGGCAACCCAAGCGGGCATCGCACGCATAAACGATGTGGCTAGAGCCCATCCTACTGCGGGGGCCAGAGTCCCTGGTGATGGAGCCGGCGATGACGCTAAGCCCGTGTAGTAGTTTGATTGAGCCGTACGGGAAGAAGCCCGTCCCGCAGTTTGATTGAGCCGGCGACGGCATGAAGCCCGTCCCGCAGTTTGATTGAGCCGGCGATGGCGCTAAGCCCGTGATGGCGCTCAGCCCATGCCGCAGTTTGATTGAGCTGGCGACGGCATACAGCCCATTTTGCAGTTTGATTGAGCCGGTGATGGCGCTCAGCCCATGCCGTAGTTTGATTGAGCTGGCGACAGCATACAGCCCGTCCCGCAGTTTGATTGAGCCGGCGACGGTATACAACCCGTCCCGCAGTTCGATTGAGCCGGCGATGGCGCTAAGCCCGTGATGGCGCTCAGCCCATGCCGCAGTTTGATTGCGCCGGCGACGGCATACAGCCCGTCCCGCAGTTTGATTGAGCCGGCGATGGCGCTAAGCCCGTGATGGCGCTCAGCCCATGCCGTAGTTTGATTGAGCCGGCGACGGCATACAGCCCGTCCCGCAGTTTGATTGAGTCGGCGATGGCGCTCAGCCCATGCCGCAATTTGATTGAGCCGGCGATGGCGCTAAGCCCATGATGGCGCTCAGCCCATGCCGCAGTTTGATTGAGCCGACGATGGTATAAAGCCCGTCCCGCAGTTTGATTGAGCCGGCAATGGCGCTAAGCCCGTGATGGCGCTCAGCCCATGCCGCAGTTTGATTGAGCCGACGACGGCATACAGCCCGTCCCGCAGGGAGGGGTCCTCATGCCGGAGCCCCCGAAATGCCACACACTTCGTAGAGTGGGTCGAAGCATGTTCCACATCCATGGCGGGGGCGCATGGTGTGGTGAATAGGTATGATGCCCGGAGGCTTGTAACATGGTTGTGGTGCATGGGCACAGCGACGACTGTCGCAGAGCAATACCTTGTGCCTGGGGCACGCATCATAAGCATGGCACCAGGGCGCGACGACGACTGTCACAGAGGAATACTTAGTGATGTCGTCGTGGCAATTGTGCACGGTCGGTGATGAGCATCAAGTGACCATTGACATTGAGCGAGCGTTGTAGAGAGCGCGATGAGTTGGCACGGGCGACGTAGATCGAGGAGACGGCACGCGAGCAATACCTTGTGCCTAGGGCACGCATCATAAGCATGGCACCAGGGCGCAACGACGACTGTCACAGAGCAATACTTAGTGATGTCGTCGTGGCAATTGTGCACGGTCGGTGATGAGCATCAAGTGACCATTGGCATTGAGCGAGCATTGTAGATAGCGCGATGAGTTGGCACGGGCGACGTAGATCGAGGAGACGGCACACGGGCGACGGGTCCCTTCGCGGGGTTGTCATACGGATGCGTGCAGTGAAGGTCGTAGAGGTGGCGTGCGGGCGACGAGAGTCGCGGAGTTGGAGAGCGGCCGACGAGAGTCGCAGAGCTGTCGCACGGACGCGGGCGACGAAGGTCACGGAGATGGCATACGGGCGACGAGAGTCACAAAGGAGCGCGGGTGACGGGAGACACGGAGCTGTAGCACGGACGCGAGCAACAAATGTGTGAGGGCGATGAGAGTCATAGAGTCGGCGCATGGACGCGAGTGACGCGGGCGACGAGAGTTGCGGAAGGTGCACACGGCGCTGGCGGCGGGGGTTCGCACGGAAGGTATGCACAGCGCTGGCGACGTGGGTCGTAGAGACGGCGCCCGGGTGATGAGCGATGAGGGTCGCTGAGATAGCCCCCGGGCAATGGGCAACAAGTGTTGCGGAAGGTGGACACGGTGCTGGCGACGGGCGTCACGGAAGGTGCGCACGGCGCTTGTGACGGGGGTCGTGGAGACGGTGACCGGGTGACGAGAGACGAGGGTCTCGGAGACAGCCCCCGGGCGATGGGCAACGAGTGTTGCGGAAGGTGGGCACGGTGCTGGCGATGGGCGTCGCGGAAGGTGCGCACGGTGCTGGCGGCGGGGGTCCGCACGGAAGGTATGCACGGCACTGGCGATGGGGGTCGCGAAGGGTGCCCGGGTGACGAGCGATGAGGGTCGCGAAGATGGCGCCTGGGCGACGGGCAACTGGGATCGCGGAGACAGCCCCCGGGCGATTGGCAACGAAGGTTGCAAGAGGTGCGCACGACGTTGGCGACGAGGGTCGTAGAGACGGCGCCCAGGCGACGAGCGACGAGGGTCACGGAGACAGCCCCCGGGTGACGGCAACGAGGGTTGCAGGAGGTGCGCACGGCGCTGGCGACGAGGGTCGCAGAGACGGCGCACGGGCGACGAGGGTCGCAGAGACGGCGCACGGGCGACGAGCGATGAAGGTCGCGGAGATGGCCCCCGAGGGCGAGGAACGACGAGCGTCGCGGAGACGGAGCCCAGGCGACTGGCGACGAGCGACGAGGGTCGCAGAGACGGTGCCAGGGCAAGGGGCGATGGGGGTCGCTGAAGGTGTGGGCCGAAGGTGTGGCATTGTGGCGGCAGAGGGGGAATGTGATGTTGCCTTTTTGAAAATGGTGGGTGCTTTTGTGTGAACAAGATAATGTCTTTTTCTTTTTTTTTTAACCAAAAGAACAGTGAAATTAAAACAAAAAAAAGGGGGAGGGGGTCGGCGAGGTGGTTGGGTCGGCCAGCTGGGCTCGGCCGGGGGGTCGGCCAGCTGGGCTCGGCCGGGGGGTCGGCCAGCTGGGCTCGGCCGGGGGGTCGGCCAGCTGTGTGGTGGTGTGAATGGCCAGAGTTGGAGAAAAGGGCGAAGGATGGGGGCTGCCACGCCGTCGGCGGGCTTACAGGGTAGGGGAGAGGAAGAGAGAGGAGGGGCTGAGGGGTGGGGTCGGCGGGGTAACAGGGGGGTCGGTGGGGTGGAGATGAAATAAGAAAGGGGGCGCGGCGCAGCACCTTCGGCCGCGCAACGCGGGCTTACGGGATCGGGGAAGAGGGAGAGTGAATGAGGCCAGGGGGTCGGGGTAGTAGGGGGGTCGGCCAGGGTAGTTGGGTCGGCCAGGTGGGTTGCGGGGAGAAGGGCCAAAGCAAAGAGAAAAAAGGCAAAGGGGGAGAGGGGTCGGCAGCGGCCATGGCCTGCCATGGCGCCGTGGGCACGCGGGGTCGGGGGGAGAGTAGAGGAGAGGGAGAGAGCCGAAGGGGAGAGGTGGTCGGCGGGAGGAGTGGCTACAGCGAGAAGGTCGGCCAGCGGACGGCGAAGGCTGAGATGGCGGTGCGGCGCAAGAGGAGCGGCGCGCCTGGAGGAAAGAGAAAGATAAGGGAAATTAGGGGTGGGTCGGGCCAATGTGAGGGTCGGGTTGACCCGCTTAAGCTGAATAAAGAGGGGAAACGAGGCGGGGCAGGCACGGGTCGGTTTCTGCCCATCTGGGCTGTTTTGATTTTTTACTATGAAATTGCAATTGAATTTCGAATTTTTTTTAAGCCTATAAAAGGAGCATGAGAGGGGATGCAAAATTTTGAGTAATAATAATTTTGAGAGGAATGGGAGAGAAAGAGTGAGGTTGGGGATTGATGAAAATTTTCGTTAAAAAATTTTCTAAGTGTTGGAGAGAGCACCGGAGGGTGAAAAATTTTTGTGAAAATTTTTCTAAGTGTAGAATGAGGGTGATGACCCGACCACCAAAAATGAAGAAATGTTTCTAAGTGTTGAAGAGTGACAAGGGCGCCGAGTGAAGTCGCGGGGGTGATGACCCGACAGCGAAAAAATGAAGAAATTTTTGTAGGTGTTGAAAAGAGGGGAGGGTGCCGAGTGAAGTCGTGGGGGTGACGACCCGACCACGAAAAATGAAGAAATTTTTCCAAGTGTTGAGCCCTGCTCGTGAAAACTGAAGAAATTTTTCTAAGTGTTGAAGACGGAGAGTGGAGCCCGACGGTGGGTCGGCATCGATGACCGACTGAGTGACCGAGGCACGGGAGGGTTGGCAAGACGTGTTGCATGCATGCCCGCGAGGTCGCACGGCCTGAGGGAGGGGGATGTCGGCTGACAGAGTTGAGACTTAGTAGCGTGGCTCGAGCCGCCCCGTGCACCACGTATCAAGTCGCTACAATGAGAGGCATGCAGAAGGGGTAGGGAGCTTGGCTTGCTTGGGGTAGGCAAGGGGTGAAGCCCCCAATGAAGTGAAACATAGCACCAAGGGTGGTTCCGGTAGAACAATGTTAGCTTGAAAATTCTCTAAGTCTGGAAATGACGGCCTCTTGGATGGCTGGGTAGAGGATGTGACTGGTAGTTCACGTAGCCTTACGTTGCTGAGACATGGTTGCTTGGGTGTGTCAGGCAAGGAACGAACTGCACTCTTGGTAGTCCTCGTAGCCCTCCGCTGCACATGCATGGTGCCTGAGTCTGGAAGATATGCAGACTGCAACACGATGCTCACCTCCCCAGCGGAGTTGCCAAAATGTTGCCAGGGAAAATGGGTCCGTGCCTACATGGAGGTGCCACAAAGGCTGTAGTCCGAGTCAGCTTTCAGGTAGAGAAAGCGGGAGACAGCAAGGACGGAGTGAGGGCCGAGAGCAAGGCTCCCCAGACAGGCCGCGAGGGCTGGCAGTGCTGCGCAGGCAAGGCAAAGACGAATGGGGCCGGCGACCGATAATCCCAGCTAGGGTCAGCGTCAGGGGTGCAGCGTCAAGAGTCCGATGTCAAGTGTCTGAATGTGTTTCTCTTTCTAGAATTCCAGAGAGAATGAGTTTTAGAGAGAGAAAGTGAAAATGGCAAAATGAGAGAGTTCTCTTGAAAATGAAATCCAAGGTCCCCTATTTATAAGAACAAAGTGCATATGTCATCAATGCGTCATCAACTGACACGTGTCACCCCTGAGGGTGACACGTCAGGGGGTCCACAAATACCGGTTCTCCGTTGGACTGTCGGTTCCCAAATTCGCACTGCCTTGCCCCACACAGCATCTCTCTACCTGTCTGAGAAGACTGAAGACACCGTGCCGGCGTGATCAGAGTAAGCCCGTTGCCCTAGCCTCCAGTCCAAACCCTTACTGAATCCCACAGGCCTGGCAGCGGTGGGGAAGACCCGACGCCCAGCTGCCAGGTGGACTAGGCAAGATGCCCTTCCGAAGACCTGCTCCCATCTCGGAGTGACCCGGGGGTCATAGTCCTTAGGGGTGCCGACGTGAGCCCCGAGTGCCAGAGCACGTAGGCCAGTTACGCAGGCACCCTGGCGGAGATAGTGTCCCGGAGGAGTCGCCTATCCCGCTGCGAAGGGTCCTCGTGCCGGAGCACGGAGCGAAGCCCCCCCGGAATGAAGACGGCAATGGCTTTCATGTTGTGAGCCCATCCCATAAGCATATAACATGATTGTGGCGCATGGGCGCGGTGACAACTGTCGCGAGACCATACCTGGCGCCGGGGTACAAGTCATGGCAGTGTCACACAGGCCTGGTGAAGTGAGTGGTGCCGAGGGCACCGTTAGAGCGACAGAGAGCCCGGGGGGCACGGCTGTATCAGCGGCGCGGTGCAAGGGCGCGGCGGAGTGAGTGAGGTGTCGGGGGCACTGTAATGTGACAGAGAGCGCCGGGGGGCACGACTGTATCTGTGGAGCGGCACATGGGCGCGATGGAGTGCGGGCGACGAGGGTCGCAGAGTAACTTCCTCCGAGCGACGGGGGTTGCGGAGTGACGTCCGAGCAACAGGGGTCGTTGCGTGGATGGCGTGCGACCGTGAGCGACGGTCGTCATGGTGACAGAGAGGCCACAAGCGACGGTCATCGCGACGACGGAGCACGGTCGAGAGCGACGCTCATCGTGACTATGGTGAAGAGCGGTCGAGAGCGATGGTCGTCGTGACTATGAGAAGCGCGGTCGCGAGCAACGGTCATCGTGACTATGAGCGAGTGACGGCGAGCGAGGGTCGTCGCGACTACGAAGCACGGCCGAGAGCGACGGTCGTCGCGACTACAGCGGAGCACGACCGAGAGCGACGGTCGTCGCGACTACAGTGGAGCGCGGTTACGAACGACGGTCGTCGGTCGTCAAGGCAGGTGGCCGAGCCCAAGGGTGGCCGAGCCCCTCAAGGTGGCCGACCCCCAAGGTGGAAGGCACGCGCGAGGTCGCTTCACGAACAGTTCACGTGACTTGAGCATGCGTTGCTTTGACCGGCTCTTGAGCGTTGAAAAGTTGACCGCTGACTGGGTGATGTGTCGCGCAAAATGGGTCCCTTAGCGGGTCCTGGGGTTCGACCAGAATAGGGTATGAACACAAGTTTAAGCCAAAAAAATAATAACTTATACATGCTAATAAGCTCCAAAAAAAATTAGAGTTTTTATCATAATTAATAGCACTTAGTGAGATATAGGCGGCGAGTGAAACATTGTGTTACGTCAAGGAATTTAGGGTTTATCCCATTTTATATGAGTAGTTAGATAATTAAGGTTAGTAAAAAAATAACTTGGATTAGGTAAATGTATAAATATGCTATAGTATATACAGTTGGTTCGGTTTCAGAAAAATCTGAACCGAACTGAATCTACGGTTTGGAAAAAAAAAAAATCAAACGATTGATTTTTAGATCGGTCTAAAAATATACGGATTGGTTGGTTCTATTTTTGCGGTTGGATCAGTTTCAACGGTTTAAATGCTCACCCCTAGTCATACTAGTCTGTAAAGCCTTAAAGGCTACCTCTAAAAATGATTGTAATCTCTTAATTATCAATGTTATTCTCATGTTTATCAAAAAAAAATAAAAAACTAATATAGAGTACGTACGTTACACGTGAATATAGTCGGCAGTAATATTTGAAATGATATTATCAACTTTTTTAGGATCAAAATAATGTAATTTAATTATGTTCTTATTTTTTCTGACTTGTTTTAGAAGAAATGTATATTTGATATTGTAATCAGTTCAATGTTTGGAAATATTCATTGTAGGCTTCTGAATTGAAGAAATGTTTGATGGTACTGCTGAAAATGAAAGTAAATAGAGAAATTAAAAGAATAAATTCATGTCATTGTTTCTGTAATCTATTAAATTGGTTTATAATTAAGATTTGTGATTTTCAAGATCAGGTGCTTTGCTTTCATCAATAAGAAATACAAAACACCTGGTCTACAACTGCAATAACCGAACATATTTTAAGTTCAAATTAGCACTATATTCAAGCCTTGTTTTTCTATGTATATTTAACCCTTTTTCGTTTTTTAAATTGTTTTTGTTTTTTAAAAATTTTCACGTGTTTCAATTTCTTTATCAGTTTTTCAATTGGTTAATTGTTTGCTAACCAAAAAATGAAAGAAAAAAATTACAGTTCTCATTAACCAATTCAATATCTAATGTTTATTTCATTTTAACTAAACTAAAAAAGAGAAGAATAAAAAAAAAATCTTTTTTTCTTTTTTCTTTCTCATCACACTTTTTATTTTTCAATATATAAAATAGATTCATTACCCAATGTTCTTTTAATTTTATCAAAATTTAAAAGGGAATAATACAATAAGAATAAGAATGTAATTTACATAATTAACAGAGGAGATCATCGTCCAAAAATAATTTACAACATTTATACTTCTATAAGTAATGCGTATACACACACATATAAATATATTTTTTACAGCCACACGCTTTATTTCCCAATATGTAAATGTAAGTTTAAAATTAAATTTATGACCCAAAGTTCATTAAAAGCATTACAAAAAAATTAAAAGCATTACAAAAAAACTAATGAGGGAAGAGTAAGGTCATCATTAGAATAACTAACTGAGGACAAAACCAGAAATAATGACAAAATTAGTAATTAATAATAATTTTCATGAAAAGGCAAGATTGTTATTGGAGTGATTAACGAATGACAAAAACAGAATAAATTGATTTACAAGATTCATACTTATATATATATATATAATAATAATAATAGTATACATGAACTAGCCTGAATCAGATTTCACTCCAAATCAGTGATAGAACAGCTGAAAGGTCAATTAGAACTTTGACTCGGGGCAACAGTGATTCAACCCCTTTATGACGAGAATGAGCAACAGCTACCATATGCAACACTAAACTATTTCAAAGCGATGACATACTGTACAAACGCTGAGGAGGTGCAAACTTTTGTGCACCCAAACTGATTAGAGAAGATCAGTTGCGACCCAGCCTGACCAAATGCTGCTGATGTTTTGCAGCAGCTGCGTTATTAGCAGCTTCACGCTTCAAAGTTCTTTTTGCCCGTCGGCCCACTGGATCTTTGACACCCTCTTTCTTCTTGGGTTCACGAGATGGACCAGCACCAGAATCCTCAACCTTCGCCCTCATCGGCCTTGCTTCTTGCCTTCCTGCCCTAACGAATCCATTATCTCCCCATCTCCGGTTACCAATGCGAAGACTCGACGAACTCCCCAAGTAAACTTCATCTAGATCATCGTCCTCATTTTCGTATGGGTAGTAATCTTCCACTTCATAATCCGCCTCCTCACGAAACTCCACAATCAAGGGGTTGAACCATGAGGCTCTGAGAAGAAGGCACACGCTCTCCTCGAACATATAATCGTGAATGCTGTTGATTTAGGACATGAACAGTTCTGTAATACGAATAACTTGAAGAAAATATAAACAAAATTAAAGATGCGTGAAGATAATATATCGCCATAAGCTTCATTAAAGCTGTCGCTTTAACAAACTACCCAAACTCGACATATTCATTGCAAACTCGGTCATTATACAGGCAAAGGCAACTGAATATAAAAAACATCAATATCTTAATTAAGATGCGAGTATACCTTCCATCCAGCGAGCGATGGACGTTGAGAAATTCAAACGGATGCTTACACTGAGGGCATGTCGGCTCGTCTTTGTATGTGGCCCATCGAAGGATGCATGTCACACTAAACAAAGACCAAATTAGTCCCAGGCAAATGATTTAGTGATGTGAGAGAGAGATGATGATATCTCATGCTTCCAGGATATGCAAATTAACTTTCAGGGCAAAGAACATGAAAACTTGCAATCACTTGGCTAAATGACATGAGTCAAGCATATAGCTACCATTTTCCGGTCCATGCCCCTCGGTTTTAAGCATTAAGTACTGTTGGCTATAAAAAAAGTAATGCACCACACACCATGAATAGTATATATGGAAATGAGCACAAGTAGAAGTATTAATAGTCTTGTGGCTCTCCTAAAACAATATCTTCAGTCAAAGAGGACGGCTATTCGCGGATGGTGGGAATAATAAGCAGAAGTATGCATGCAAGCACGTCTGTACATAAAATCTATTTCTTCGCCTCTCTGCCAAGAAATCAGAATTCTCATGGAGAATGGGCAGGATGCAGATATACAGAACAAATTCCGGAGTCAGTTTCTTCCCAACCCACTCCTGAGCTGTATGAGATAAACACCTCATATGCGGTTCTGAAAAAACGGTTGATTTTTAAGCAAATACTTTTGAAGCCTCCAGTTGGATAGTATGGGTGCTGATTCACATACAACACAGGCAACTTAAGGCATCTCTGCTAATACTGGCAGATTGTAACTTCCCACCTAATGCATTCTTTAGAATTGAAGGAGAAAAACTAGCCAATGGTAGAAGAACACAAGTACACCAAACTCCCACACCGACAAACTCTCCCTCTCTCATAGATTTAATAGGTAACAGTGGCAGCTGTGACTGTTGAGACTGATACCCGCTCACCACACCAAGAATCACAGATGATCGCCATTATTACCCATATTACGCCTTTGGGGACATGATTTTAATAGATATAGCCAAAAAAGTACTTTACACAGATTCAAAACCAACTTTGAGTGCATCATCTCAACCTAACAATCAGGGTGGTGGCAAGTTGAAGGTGGGTATGTGAACTGCATCTCTAAAAGAAGCCCCTAAAAAAAATAAACAATAGCGTTTACTGTTTTACCCTTTTACACATCAAAACACGAAAACAAACGTGCACATTCAGAAAACTAAAAATTGGGCGGCAATTGGTTGTGAAATTGTCCCAGAAATAAAAGATTTTCAAAGTTGTCATCCAAAAATCGTCATTTTCAAACAGCTCTTTTAAGAAGGCCTCTTCACGAAACAAAGACGGCCGTAAAAATGGTACAGAAGTAAGGCCAAAAAGAGGTAGCCAATGACACCTGTGTATACATGAAAGCTAACAACAGAATAAAAAGATATCAAGCGAACAACCAACTGCCTATGCAACTGCCACTGAAATTGAACTTCGGTCTGTTAAAAGATATGTAGCTAATAGTCTAGCATGTGACAGTACCTCACTTGTCAACATGAGACACTGCACTGTAACAGCTTCCTCAGAACGAAACGAGGTACACTAAAAGGGACACATTTAAATTCAACATGTCGTAACGAAAATGTACCACTCCATTCACCATTTTGATCCACCGTAGATCTTGCACTTGCGCCTCTCAACCCTACCCACCACTCGCATGCTGCCAAACGCTTAAAGATTCCAATGTAGCCCACACTAATACTATATCCCTTAATACACTTTGCAGACTGATCCTTGTGGTCCCTTTATTGATGACAAATGTTTGTTCTCCAAACTACGTTGATGGCACGGTCTAAGTTAAACGCTTAAAGATTCCAAAGTAGCCCACACTAATACTATATCCCTTAATACACTTCGCAGACTGATCCTTGTGGTCCCTTTATTGATGACAAATGTTTGTTCTCCAAACTACGTTAATGGCATGGTCTAAATTAAAAGCCTCCATGGTCCACGTGAAGGACATGAGGAGTGCTGAATGAAGAACAGAACCCATTGCAACATACGCCTCGACCCATGTATGGCAAACTGGGAAACCATGTTCACGCTGTCAACCCAAGTTTTATGTGACAAAAGCAGTTTCAAGGTCAATGTCAGATGCAATACTCTGTTGGCTTGCCTTAAAGAAATAAACCCGTCAATGAACTTATCCCTTGTGCCAGGAATTGAATGTGTTCCCTCTAAATAGAAACAACTAGCCGTACTCTGTAATCTGAATTACTTTCTCCTCTTTGTGTGGGTCCAAAGAGACTTGGCGACAAAATCAGTTCATCCAATCACCAACAGACAGACCGGAATACAGCAATAATTCTATCTTTTCTCCATGCAAGTTCCAGAGAAGATGCCTTTAACGCTACTTCATAAGAAACCTTACCGTAAACTATAATGATGTCTACTGGACTCGTGATATACTTCCTGCGTACTTGATTTTTGTCCCCTCTAGTAACTTCCCTATAGTTATAGTTTCCAGCTTATTATGAACATATATCAGACACGTCCATCATCTGTACCAACAATTCCCTACTGCAATCAATATGATCCATGTATGTCTCACATTTGTAGTACAAAGCTCAATCCCAATGAGGGCACTGGACAACGGAAACAATTATAACCTCCAAGTCAGATTAACTCAGTGTTGGGCTGGCGTTAAAGTGATGAGACGGCCTACATACGAATATACATGTGGGCAGTTGAGCACAACAGGATCAAGAAGGTTGGTGTGAACTGTGAAGGCATCCTCTTATAGTTTTACAATGCCTGTGGCTGTAATACTATCATTTCCTTTAGAGACCAAACCTTCATATCTCCAAACCGCTACTGAATTGACAATACAGCAAAGCATTATTGCTACAAGTTCGTGCTAGGATATCAATGTTCCATTTAAATACGGCGCTCCCTGCATTATATTGCTTAATCATAGCCAAGAACAAACAATTGATTCCCTATTCTATTAGGCATAAAAAGGATCGTCTCTAATACATGTAGATAAATTTCGGAAAAACTAAAACAAGGGAAACAGATTGGATAGAGAGTTAGAGACAAACCAGTAGGCATGCTCGCAACCTTTAACAAGGGCAGTTTCCTGCAGAACTATCTTGTTCAAACATATCGCACACAGACCGTGATGATTCTCACACCCCGACACACCATGCATTTCCCCCTTCAAAAAATCACAAACCCGCAACAGTCAATTCAACAATTTTCCCGATCCAATCAAAACCCTAAATTCCGGCAATAGCAATAAGATCACCATTAAGAGGAAAGGGGAAAAAGGCACCTTGTCTTGCATTGACAGATCCTGAAGGCGGTCGGTCACTTGTTGAGCGGTGATGTCGGTTGATGTAGTCATGGCAATACGCTATCAAACACGGCCGGTGAAAGGAAACAGGGCAGTTGAACTACTATGCCGAAATCATGCACTATCTATCGAGTTACAGGCAGTGAGATACAGAAGAGACACGAGAGGAATAATTCGGATTCCAGAGAATCTGGAGAGAAGAGAGAGAGATGGCTGGGGGAACCAAGTCGAGAGCCCTCTAGGAGGGGCCCAAGCCCTAACAAGAGGGGGATAAATATGTGGTTGACATGTACGCGGCCTACTCGTAGACCGTTTTATATGATCCATCTATGATACGACTTTTACTACTGCGCGTTTCCTTTTCTTTACTTCCTCGTCTTTCCCTTTTTTTTTTTTTTTTTTTGTCGGATTTAGGATTTAGTTGTTTAACGTCACGTCACTCATCGCATATACGGTGTTTAATTATCATTAATATCTTGTCAAATCAACAGAGTGCCGAACAATAATAACAAATCTTAATTTAGTTAACCATGGTTAGTGAAGTATTGAAATTTAAATTTTCACAAAAAAATTTAAAAATCCCGTTGACCGATTTCTGCCATAAATATATTTTCATTTCTATTTCCCATTCCCGTTTCTCACCTTCGTCTTCCTTCTCTTTTATCTTCCATTTGGTGATAGATTAAAGACTAGAACCTTCAACACCATAATCCCTTTCGTCTGGGATATTTCCTCTACTAGGCAATCCTGTATAAATGATCTTAAGAGACGAGTTTAGCGTGTGCTGTTGATGTTAATCTAGCTCTTCCCAGGCAACTTTTTCTTAACCCTTCTTTCTTCCATTAGCTTCCTAATGTTAACAGCATCATCCCACCGCCCGACCGTTCTGTAAACATTGGCGAGGAGAATGTAACTCAAATAATAGTCTGGATCCAGTTCCATCATTTTCACAGCAATGCACTCGGCGACGATAAAATTTGTACTGGTAGTGCAAGCATTAGGAAGAGCTGCCTTGCATGTCAAATCTTCAGCTTCTTCTATCTGCTCCGCATGGCCTAGGAGATCAATCATGCAAGTATAATGCTCAATTCTAGGTTTAATCCTATAATCTTGGGCCATTAAACCAAAATTAAATATTTACGCCCTTGGTCAACCAAACGCATGGCTACAAGCAAACAGAACCCCTAATAAGAAACTGATGAAACCGGTTTAAGCCTCTCCTTAATCATCTCTATAAAACCCTAAGAGCGTCATCACCTTTTTCCATTCCATTCTGAGCAAACCCAGAGATCATCGAGTTCCAACTTATCATATTCCTAACAGGCATCTTTTTAAAAGTCCTATAAACAAAATTATTATGACCACATTTCGCATACCGATCAACTAAAGCTGATTCTACTATAGCATCACTCTACCCAACCCTTCACAGATACTGACAATGAACCTTTTTCCCATGTCTAACAGCTGCCAAACCTGCACAGGCACAAAAAGCTATTCCGAAACTGTATAGATCAACCTCCGGTATTACCCTAAAAAGCTCAATAACAGTGTCGAAATCACTTTTCTAACAGTATACCCCAAGCAAAGCACACTAAGTAACTGCATTCCTTGTAGTCATTCTATCAAAAACACATCGTCCTTCATCAACTGAATCACATTTCCCACACATGTCCACTAGGCTGCTCTCAACAACAACATTTCCACAAAACCTAGCTATAATAACCTTACCATGCAATTATTTCCCTTGCTTCAGCCTTCCCGAATTCCCACAAGCTGTAGAATCGTCCCGAACTGAATATGAAAGAGAAAAGAGAAGGAAGACGAAGGTAAAGAATGGGAAAGAGAAATAGAAATGAAAATATATTGATGGTAGAAATAGTGAGCGGGATTTTAAATTTTTGTGAAAATTTGAATTCTAACACTTCACTAACCATGGTTACCTAAAATTAAGATTTGCTGTTGTTGTCCACGAGTGATCACTCTGCTGAGTTGGCAAGATATTAATGGTAGTCTAACACCACATATACGGGTGACGTGGCGTTAGACAACCACTGAATATTTTCTCCTTTGGTAGCGAATAATTTAGGTACAAATATGATTACAACACACTATCATGATCCTTGTGATATATGAATGTCGACAAAATAAATCTAACACCACATCACTGGTTCTATGCTTTCCATAGTTCCACAGTGGAGTTTGTTGTATTTGACCCCAAATTAGTATTCTAAACTAGCTCACATGTAAATTTGGCTCAACACATGCTTGAGATTTTTTTTGTCAAGCATAGCTTTAGTTATTCTTAGATTGGAATTTGGGAAACAACGAAGTGCGTTTCCAACTTTTAAATGTTCATCTATGAATGCATTTGGTGTAAACACAATAATGCAACCAAATCTTTTATAAATATTTACTTAAGTGCATGGTTGTTTTTTATATGATTGTGCCTCTTTTTTTTGTGTAACTAATGATTACGTATTACTTAATTGTTCAAGTTTCTCAACATAAAAAAGTAAAGAAGAATTTTGTCACTTTGAAAAATTTGCAAAATAGGATACAAGAATGAAAGGGGTACATAGACGAGTCTTCATCTATCTTAATGCATTCTGTTTATTGACTAGTTTTTCCGTTTAATTTGACTTATATTATACCGGTTAATTTATAACCTTCTTTCTTGACTTTTTTAATTTCCAGGTTTATATGACCAGACGACATCAATGCTTTTATTGAACTTAAAAGAAGTTATATGTATTGTGATGACATTTTGGATGAGATGTATATATTTTTAATTAGGTTGGTTGTTCAATGACATTATATTTATACGTTTTGAAATTGAGAACTTTTGGATGATTATGTAATTAGGATGTGAATGTTGGATATGATATAGTTCATGAATGACATTAGCTTGTTTCTAATGATGAATTTATAAGCTCGATAGATCGACTAATTGTGCATTATTTATGTTGTATTGGAGCAGGATTACATAGAATATACTTCACTTTTGGGGAAATATAGCTATTTTGTGTTAGGCCAATATACTTTTAACAGATTTCACAATATGCTAGGTAAAAAATCAGTGACAATTGCTTAAAAGTACCGTAAATAGGAATGACATTTCTAATATAATGCCACAAAAAACAAAACTAGCAATTGATGGAAGTGTCGCTAAATTAACGACGTTTCAAAGACTGTGTTGCCAAATAAATACTGGCACTTTAAAAGAAGCGTTGCTAGATAATGCTGCCAAACAAAACAGGCATTTGAAAGAAGTGTCGCTATTTTAACAACGTTTCAAAGATAATGCCGCCAAATAAAAATGGCATTTTAGTGAAAGTGTCGCTAATTTTAGCGACACTTCTTTCAAAAGTGTCACATACTTGAGTTGACTATTGACCCCATAAGTGGCACTTGAAAGTGTCGCACAAACGCGTCGTAAGTGGAACGACAATGTTTGTAACAAGTGTCAGAAAATTCCCGATACACAAATTTGCGACGCTTAAGAAAAGCGTTGATGAAGTGTCGGGAAACTACTTTGTGACACTTTTACAGTCATTAGCGACACTTTTCTAGTGTCGCCAAAACCCTTTTTTTGTAGTGTTTCTCACAGGCTCGAGACTGTTGCCCTCCCTGTCGCGTTGGTTCCTTCTTTATCTTTCTGGAGTCCGTATTTTTCTTTACTAGCATATTTACGCTCTCCCTCAAATGTCTGGACACAATGGCAAACGTAATCTACTACTTTAGAAACCATCCAAAAATCAAAGGGATATGGATTGACATCACTACGATAGGGATGGCAATTAGATCCATAACCGGTGGATCTCTGCCCCGCCCCTTTATAAACGAGTTATTTTGACTTTGACTAGGTTATGGGACGGGTATGGTAAAAAAAATTTTTAAACCCTTAGCAAGGTAGGGTCGGGTATGGTATTCTGTCCAATTTGCACCGGTATCCGCCCCCGTGATCCACAACCGCCCTGGTATACTAACCTTATGCATCAATAAATCTCAACCGTCCATCCTAGCATATATATATATATAGTTTCATCAAAACCCTATCTTGAGTATCTTCTCCCTCTGCTGATATATGCGGCTACCAAGCTACGTGGCTGATCTTTTCTCCTGCTCCCCCGTCGTCAGTCCCCCACTGCTAAAAACGTCACGACCACCACCACTGTCACGATCACCTAACACTTGACCAAACCCATTTACCACTCACGTGACCGTACCTCACAACAGCTGAAACACTCTATTCCATAACCACCTCCTATCGATTCACGACCATCACATCCAACTAAACCCAATCTACTAACTTTAGTGATTCTTGTGATAGCCACAAGCAATACACCAACAATTGGAAGCTTCATGGATCTTAGTCAATGCTTGCAACATTCTCGCCACCATCAACGCCTCTACAAGAATCCTCCACCAGATGGGTCATTTTAGTTTTGTCAAAAAAATGAAGGTGGTGGTGGTTGATTGGATATTCATGTAGGTTGGTGGTGATTATCAATTAAAAGAGTGGTAGATTTGCTTATGGATGGTGGCACTGATAATGGTCGGTGGACTTGATGGTCGGGGACTTCAGTGGTGGTAGGGGTGGTGGAGGAGAGTAGGCATGGCGGTTGGTGGATCTCGTTGGAGACTAGAGGTAGTGATGATAGGAGGACATGCGACAGTAGACGGCAGCGATGATGGAGAAGGTGGGGAAGGCGACTTGGAGGTGCTTCTAATGGCTGTCGGGTTGAGGCGGGCAGGGGCGGGTTTCTTTAATATCTTAGGGTCGGTTATGGTATTGAATTTATATAACCCGGTGGCGGGGCGAGGCAGGGCAAGGCAGTGATACTGGGGGGCGGTTGTGGATCTTATAAGATTTGCATCCGACCCACCCCTATTGCCATTCCTACACCGCAACGCACAACTCCCTTTTACTAGAAGTCAAACTTTAGCAACAGGCTTAAACATCATTTTTTATACTCTTCCCATTATTCTGCGAAAGGTGTTGCATGTAAATTCTCTTTGTTATTGTACTTGCTGGACAATCTGGAAGCACAACAACCAACTAGTCATGGAAGGGAAACACGTTTCCACCCATGCACTAGCTCCAACCATCCAAATCATGGTAAAGTGGAAAACTATCCCCTAGATGTATAATTAGACTCAACACTCATGGAAGTGTTATAAAAAATTCTGAAAAAGCCGGTGCAACTGCAATTTCGCGAGACCACAAAGTCACTTGGATTTCACAGTTAACAATGAACCTACTAATAGTCAAGCAACCTAACTTTTGGGCTCTTCGTGATGGCCTTACCCTTGATTGGGAGTTGGGTACAAACAAAATAGGTAGAATATGCCAAAAGGATCGTCACTAATCCGCTTCCCGGTTACTTGATTTTTTTTTATTTACTATGCGAGACCAACTTTTGTGCAGACATGATGGTTAAACACACAATTTCACAATAGAGCAGGTTCCAGCAAATGTGTAACATCCTTTTTTTTGGTGACAAATCTCTAGTATTTTGATGCTTTTGGGAGGGTCACCCCACGATGTTCGACCCAAACAAATTTTCTATAAATTAAACAAACCATGGTTTCCAAAAAAAAAAGAAAAGAATCATATGTATGCATTAATGTTAGATAAACAAAAACTTTGATCAAGTTTCACGCAAATACGATTTACAGGAGTCTTATACGAGGATACATTAAAGTGTGTTACAATGTCATAGTACATGAATTGGTTAAATTCATGCATTCTTAGTGTGAAGTGTGAAACTGAATATAAACAAGTCATAATACTCCCTTAAACCATGACACCTATCCACGCCAAAGCCCATATCCCGAGGCCACCGTGGCCCACAATAACACGTCACCTTATGTTACCACTTACCACCAGCCGGAAGCCCCAACCACTGTCAGAACAACCCATTATTATGAACCACCATCAACCACCGAAAACACCACCAGCCCTTGTACCCACTAACAAAAATAACCACCACCTCAAAAAACTCTTAAGCTCCATCATCGCACCTTCATACGCCCTAACCCTACACGCTGCCCATCATCCCCATCATTCGAAGCCCAAACCAAGGTTTTTATTGACTGCCTTGCACAAATGCAGCTGCACCCACTGCCATTGCCATCTAACTCGTCCAAACCAACCTTTCTATAGAAAAAAGGGATGACAACCCTAGTGGAGAAAAAACCCTTAATCACACAGATTTTCCCTCCTTCTCACACCAATGACATCATCGGCCAACACACACTCACAGAGTACCCCACCACCCTTTTTTCCTGTAGCTGCTAGGGGTGAGTACCAAACTGTTCAGACCGATCCGAACCACTCAAACTGAATCAATCCAATCCGAACCATTCAAAGATTTTAATGCTTCGGTTTAACCGACTTTGGTTCGGTTCGGTTCATAGTTCACTTTTCTGAAACGATCACAAATCGAACCGAACCGAACCGACTATGATAACTAATTCATCTTTAGTGTCATTCATTGATAATTTTCACATGCATGGTATTAAGCAAATCTAGATAAACAAAACATTGAAAGTTAACAAAAAAGAATATAATGAAAACAGTTATAACACAAAAGTCTAGTAATTATTATGTCTTATTTATTTATTCATTCATTCTCGTACATCAATGACAAAGGCATAACTGAGTTTTATTATAACATATGACTTGAACAATACTTAAATCATGTTTTAATATGAGTACTTAGAAATTGAATGTAATAAGATTATTTGCAATTTAGAAAATCTACAACTTCAATTTTGAATAACATTTGCAGAGGGACAACTTTTTAAAATGGGTACAAACCGATTCAAACGGATCAAACCAAATCGTTTTAACCGACTAAACCAAACCATCCAAACCAGTGGTATTTGGTTTAGTTTGGTTGAAGATTTTTCAAACCAAGGGGTAACGATTTGACCCCATACCGAATTATATAGAACGGTACTCACCCCTAATAATTGCTTAGCCCACCAACCCTAGATCGACCTCGCCCCCAGAGTGTCGCATCTAACCACCCTCAAGCTCAAGCAATTATGCTTCTCAAGCCCCCATCCACAAGGTAATCCAAAAATAAAAAAAATTAAACACACAACAAAAATTGAACAAAACCAAACCAAATCCTAAACTATCATGACACTACACACCAGAGAAAACTGGCTATGGCGAGAGAGGATGGAAGAGAGAGGTTGATTTTAAAGACGAGGGTTTTTGTTCTTAAAGAGGGAATGAAGAGGAGCTTTCGTACCGTTCTCGTCCTTCTACAGTATGATATGTATGCACATATGTAAAGTTGAGAAATTAACTCCAAACATATATAGTTAATTATTTTTACTAATAGCTAATGATGATTGATGTGGTAGGCAACAGATTACGTTTGAGCTTCAAAGTGTGGCATTTGATGCGATGGGTCTTTGAAGAAAGGAATACAGATTCATGTATGTTTATAATTCTCTTTATGGTTAAATTTTATCTTCAATGCCATTAGCATAATTATGGAGACAATTAGATACAAACCATTCAAAACTATTGTATTACACTAATTACTTCCAAATCTTTGAAGATTCAAGGCGAATTAGGGTGCGAGGCACACTAACTAAAAAAAGTATGAATACATACAAAAAGTTAAAAAGTCACAAATAGACAGTAAAACAAATTTAAAGGGCCAAAGAAAGAACAATAATAATATAATATAATAATACTAAATACAGTAGTAAAGAAGGCGAAAGAGAATTAAAAGAAGAAAGCGATAACGAGGCTAAAAATCAGGAGAGTGCAAATAGTTTTTGCCATTTATAATTCATTTTTAATACTTAATTACTTTTTTATTCTATTTTGAACCTTATTTACCTATTTAACTCATTTTTAAAAATTATAATTCTAAACAGAGATTTTAAGAGATATTTCATATGTTGAAATATTAAAAGCGTGATTTGAAACCATGTTTTTTTTCTCTTGAATGCATTTATAAATAATGTTCAAAATAAAATAAATAAATAATAAAGTATTAAAAATAAATTATTAAAGATAAAAACAGAGTGCAAAGACATTTAAATTGATACTGAAATTGCTTCAGTTTAGAGTACAATCAGAAATCTAACCCAGTTTGAAAAGACAAATATGGCAGCCGAGGCGGCGCACGCAGCAGAGCAGACTCCATCGGAGACGACGCCGGAGAACGTCGAGGCCTTGCTCGAGGTACCCACTTCCCACTCCCTTTGCTTCAAGTGCACACGCACTTGCATGCCCAGCGACGCACACCTCGAAACAGACTTGTTCAGGAATCAGGGTCTATTCTTGATGTTTTGGGAAATCACAAGTAGAAAATTCACTATACAAACTCGACCCAGTCGTTCTAGAGTGCGACTAAATTGATTGGACTGTCTTTTTGATTTCTCATAAGGCACTTAGTGATCAGTAATAACTGATGCTTAGTACAGTGTAGCAAGACACGATGTCAATTTTGACAGTGCATGCTAGTCCATATCTGTCATCTATGCCTGACTGCCTGAGTGATTTTTGTACCTATGAATTCGGTTGTATTAAATTGGTATATATTGATATCAAGTCTTTTGAAAACCTTCTGTTTGAAAATAGTATAAACAACTTCAATGTTTCTTCAACTTTGCTTTTGTTTAGAAACTTCTAAACTGCACCCTGGGGAGCCTAGTTGTGTCTATGGTTGTTTAGCAATGCGTTTCAGCTTACTTCATGCATCCTTGTGTGCCCGTTATTCTTGGGAATTGGGATTCCTATACTAGGGAGGATAAATTTTGGGCCTTCGGCAATCCTTGACTTGCCTATGTTTTTTTCCCTGGTTAAAGATATCTGCGTGACAAAATCTAGATTTTTTAGCAAACACAAATTGGCAAGCCTTTTGACAAGTCGTAATAGCGTTTATACCAGTCTCTCTGTGTTCTTTGATTTCATCTGACCTTGCCCTCGCACCATGTCTAGTGGCTTCTCCATAACCGTTCTCGACAAACTTGAATATACAATGTTTTCTCCATTTTCCTCTTCCAATGCTTCTTGTAACGTAGTATCAAAGCCACTGATGGGTCTTTTTGATTTACCACTCACTCTTTCTGTCAAGTCCAACGCTGCCATCACAACTTATCATTGCCGATCACCACCGCAACCAAAATCCACCACCGGTACCCCCAACCACTGAAACCACCTACACGGTGCAAATCAATTCATCTTCATCTCTGCAGGTTGCTGAATCACCGACACGATAAATCACAAGCCCGCTGCCTCCATACCTCTATTACATGGACTCTTCAAAATGCCTGGAGCACTCGTTCAACACTTGGACATGGGTGTGATAAATACCCGAAACTTCTCATAGGATATGTCACTAAGAACACTATCTTAGATGCTTCTTTTGGTTCATTATTACTAAAAGTATGAAAGAAGTTTCAATTCTCACAATGCACATCACATAAAGCACCATTTTACCTTGGGAATAACCAAACAACAACAAAAGATACGAATATTTTGCCATAACCCAGTGTCTTGGATTTTAAAATTTTGACGAATCCGACCCTTGGACACGTATCCGATCCCGACACTAGTACCTTGTTTAATGTAGCATAGCACCACGCCAGATCAAGACCTACCACTACATTGTCACTACTGCAACCATATCCAACACCACCACCACCACACCAAATCAAGGCCCATCACTACAAATCATCTCCACTACACTGTACAAATCAAGATCCATCACGAAGATCAAGCACCTACCACGTCACACTTGTACCACTACTGCACCACAGATCAAGATACTACCAACAACCACCACCACCACCACCACACCAAATCAAGGCCCATCACTACAAATCATCTCCACTACACTGTACAAATCAAGATCCATCACGAAGACAACTCTACAACCCTAATCTAATATGCCTCTGCACCTCACCACAAAATCACCTCGTCAGCCACTACTAGAACAACGTACCAATAACCGCTTCTGTGAAAATGACCACGGCTTTGCTGCTCATTCACCATCCACACATCGTTACCATAGGGAGCCGGTCTACCTAATCTACTCACGTCCTCACCCTTATGAATCAGCACCAACCATTGGTACCACCGATGGCCAAGTTGCTCTAATTCACTTCGTCGTCACTCTGTCGCCAGTGTTGCTGCTCTTGTACCGCTCAAACTGAAAACCCTTTGTCAGCCACATATTTTAAGTCCTTATATTTTTTTCTTTTATATTCAGCCCTACCATTTATTCAGACCATCTTGTAACAAAAAAGAAAAAAGTGGAAAAAAGGGAAGAGAAGTCGTATTTTTTTAATGATATACAGTCACGACATCCCAACCCCTTGCGATTGTGCAGCTAAATTGAATTTGTTTTGCACTGTTTCTCAAGGCCTAATGTCTTCGCATTTTCATATCAGTTGACTTTCTACGAACAATCTTCACTGTAGTTATCACCACGAGCATAGTCATAAGAGGGGTCATGTCATTATTTGGTAAACTTTCCTAGTTATTTAATTAAGCAATCGAGTACATTCCAGACAACCATACGGTATCAGTTTCTCGTTCTAAAGCTGGTGTTGCGGCTATTGAGATGTCATCTTATGCACCTAGTTGATATGTAACATTTTGATTACCCACTCTGGTCAATCGAACAGGTTGTCTCCAACTTTGTTATTACTCATTCTACTTTGTTATTCGCTACCTCAGGTAGATCCTCATAGTCCCATGCTTCTAGTTAATGCAACCACATGACATCTCAGCCAACTGAGTTTGGTCCAAAATATTTGCTACTCTAACACAAATAATCCACACTGCACATGGTTCTCAAATGTATGTTAGCAGTATCCGTTATGTTTCCATATAAAATTTGACTCTTCCGCCCCCAATTTTTTGTCCCGCACTGTACACTAACCCTCATCTTTGTTGGTCAGATTTGTGAAATTGGTCTTGTCTTGACCTTCATGTTTCATACTCTGGTTATTGTATGCAGGATTGACAGACAGACAGACTCTTCGTGAGTTTGGCCGTAAAGTTGGACAACTGTTTAAGCTCACTAATCTCTGTATTCCTTCTCACTTTTTTGTAATCAACATATGGTTGTCAGTACAGCTTCGGCTTTTGTAGCACCTCACTCTACTTTGCACTCTGGCATACCCGGTCAGTTGACGTTTCTCTTTCCCGTTTACGTTCTTTAGCGTCTAATGCTCACTAGGCAGCATGCCAAATGAACATATTGATTATCTGCCAGCTAAGTAGCATGGACACGGACAACGCGTCTGATTATTGACACTAAACGGACACCAGACACCACAATTTTCAGAATAACAAATTTTGGACATTGCAGGACACCGCCGAATATCTAAATTTATATATTATATATGAACATGTTTGTATAAAAGTTCCAAGCAAAATTCCGTCTTCATGAAAAAGTAGACACCAACTACTAAACCATGTACTAGAGTCATGCTTGAAATCAAGTTACTATAGGTAATACCGTAGTGCAAGATCCATAAAAACAAGCCAAAAGGAAAAGATAAATAGCTTTCCTCTCTTCCATCCACCAAGATCTATATCAACATCAATTGCCCTGTCACATTTATTTGTCATTTGTACCTCTATCATCAACCTCGTCCCTGCACATGCTTATTCATTGAGAGATAAATAGCTTTCCTCTCTTCAATCCACCAAGATCTATATCAACATCAATTTCCCTGTCACATTTATTTGTCATTTGTACCTCTATCATCAACCTCGTCCCTGCACATGCTTATTCATTGAGAGATTCATCTTCTACACTAGATTGCCTTTGTCGAAGAGCCCCATCCCCCTCTCAGTTAGGCACAAGTCGATTGGAATACAATTACCATTGGGGTTTGTCCTAGTCTTTTCCGATTTATAATACGGCCCCCACTCTCCCTAGCATTCCATCATGACCCTCAATTTAAGTCTAAAAATTTGCAGTTTTTTGCCCTGTAGGTTTAGGACACTTTTGCATAAGTTGTTCAACATGGTGTCCAATAATTAAAACTAAATATAATATATCTGGACATCGCAGAGAGGTGTGCGACACATGTCTGGAGGTGTTTGAAGGGTGTCAGGGTGTTGGTAGGTGTCAGACATGATACCTTGATCTAGAAGAGGTGTTTGTGCTTTCTAGTCTGCTAGTGTCACTTTGGATAACAAAGTCTTGCACTTTCAAAGTACTAGACCCGATGCAAGACTCTTTCCAACTAAATTCTTGAAACTATTTTTGCTCATCATGGACCTCGGTGCAAACCTTTTGAGTTAGTGCAACTACATTCCCATGTTGACTTTCTTGAATAAAGTTTCCATTCTAGTTTGACTTGGCTATGGAGATGAAATGAATATATATATAGTCTAAGCTACCAGAGGCATTTACCCTTTGATCTAGTTTTGCGTGTAAGCCCTATGGTCACTATTGTTAGCCCACATGTCTTACCTTGCCAATGCCCCATCTATGATACGACGAATAAAGCCCTTTTGGTGTCCTCGGCTCTGTTGATTTGGTTGACTCTAATATTTGGGGACCTTTTTAAAACATCACCATTGTGGGAGGTTCCAAATACTCTGTTATCCTTGTAGATGATAATTCTTGTATTATATGGCTATATATGAAGCGAAAGAGGTCTGAGTTGTCCTAGATTCATTTAACTTTTGCTACTATGATCAATACTAAGTTCTCTCGTACTATCAAAATTTTTCGCACTAATAATGCCATGGGATACAATAACAAGGAGTTTTTGTCTTCACTTCGAAAAGATGGCACTACAGTTTTCCTGTCTTGTCCTGGCACATCTTGACAAAAATGGTTGTGGTGAACACAAAACATTGACATATCTTCAAAATTCTGTGTGCTCTACCCGTATCAGCTTCTTGCTTGGAAAAATTATGGGGGGAAGCACCCTTCACTTACATGTGTACCACCAATCTTGTGTAATCAAATGAATCTCCCTGTGAGCGTTTTTCTTGCCCTGATGATTCTCTGCTCATTGTATTTGGATGCGCTTGTCCTGTTCTTCTCCAACCCCACAAGCGCTCTAAGTAAGAACCTCTTGCACGATTATTTTACTTTTTCGAATCACCTCAGAATCTTCAGACGTCATTTTTCCTAATCCTGCCCTTTTTGTTGGCAAATAAGCTCGTGGGACTATTCTTATACTACTATATGTTGATTCTTTGGTCATCACTTGAGATGATTTAGCTGGTTTCTCTGATCTCAAAAACATTTTTTTGGGCAGAAACTTGAAATGAAAGATCTTGGGTCTCTGAGCTACTTTCTGGGTCTTGAGATCTCTTCTGGTTCTTCAAATGGTTATATCTTATCGCTCACTAGATATAATACTTTTCTTTAATCTTGCGCGGGATTAAGACACGGCGAGATAGTTCCCACATCTCATGAACACAATGTGAAACTCACCACTCTCAGTGGTACAACTATGATTGACATCATTCTTTATACAAAGTTGGTTAGAAGTCTTGTCTATTTCATAGTCGCTCACCCCGACAGTGCATATGGGGTCCGTTTTGGTTAGTCAATTTCTGTTAGTTCCTCGTTCCTCTCACTATGCTCTTGTTGTTCGTGTTCTTAGCTCGTAAAAGGAACATTGTTTGAGGTCTCCATTTCTTGGTGCATTTTTCTTAGGTATTACGTGCACAGTCATATGCTAATTGGGCTCGGGACCTTACGGACCATCCTCCTATGTAGACTTTTATTTCTTTCTCGGTGACTCTCCTATTTCCAGGCAAAGCAAAAAGCAAACTTTCACCACCAGGTCCAGCACTGTCCAGCACTAAGGTAGGATATTGAGCTCTTGTTGACACCACTAAAAGCTTCTTTGGCTTTATTGATTACTTAAGGATATGGGGGGTTACTCATTCTGCTGCCACTCAGTTATATTGTCAAAACCACATTGCCACACAAATAGCCCACAATGATGTTTTTCATGAAGGTACTGAACATACAGAGGTTGACAGTTACTTCATTCGTCAACGGTGGTAGTGTACGACTTATTCTGGTCACCTCTCTTGAACAAGCTGCAGATTTTTCTCCATGGCACATCTAGCGGGACGTTTTCTGGATCTGATTTTCAAACTCTGCTAGCTTCCTATCCTTCACCTTGAGTTTGAAGGAGGATGTTAATGTAAAGTGTGTATATAGCAAACTTGCTCACCACCATCTCTGCGGCTTCTCCATCACACCATTATATATTTTTGTTCCCGCAACATACGTGGTACTCCCTCTTGGTGTTTTTTATGATTCTCTTGCTCCCTGCATATACTTGACTTTGTATTCTCCGCTTTGAGTTTGAAGGGTGACGTTAATGTATATTGTGTATATAGCAAACTTGCCCACCACGTCATGTCTTCTCCATCACACCATTGTATACCTTGTTCCCCACACATACGTGCTCCCTACTCTTGATGTTGAGTATAACTCTCTTGTAATAATCATTCTCAACACTTGAATATACAATGCTTTCTCCATTTTTCTCTTCCAATAATTTTCGCAATAGTTGGGGCATATGATATTTACTTCGAATTGATGGCGAATCTCGCCAGTTTAGCAAAGGCTGGACTTTCAGATTTTGGTCGAGCTGGGAATTCAGTAACTACTACACTGTTACTTTTTGTACTTATATATATCTACTAGCCGTGGTGGAAAATAAATGGGACATTATAGGAGCTCTCTTTTTCCTTCAGTTTTGCAAGAAGTGCAGGGAACATGAGTGGTCAAAGAGGATGGAGCACAGGTGTCGGCTTAGTTTGAGCCTTATAGGGCTTCTTTGGAGTCAGGAGTGTTGCTTGAGAGAATAGGGAACTGTGATGGAAGCTTTACAGAGATTGACGAGTATACTGCTCTTGGGTGACACTGAGATCCATTTTAAGGCTGGGTGTTGTAACTGCAGTCGTTGCATAGTTTTCAAAGCGAAATATGATTCGTGTACCTAAATTGCAAATTGGTGTTCTATGTAAAGAGCAATAGTGTTGAAAAATGAACCACATTGCAGCAAAATCTAGTCTAATAGCTCTTTTGTACTCTGTCTAGTTTAAGGGACAAGTTCTTTCTATCCCCAAACTATTTAAAAAATTATTGTGTGGCTTTTGAAATTTCCATATCATATTGTTGGCCTGGACAATATGTATTGCATATAGGGAATCGTATTGTAGGACATGAGTGATACGGTGTCAATTCAGATACACATGATATATATATATATATATATATATATATATATATATATATTCACGTCTGTATTGCGTTGCGTTTACTTACATTTGGCAAATTGTAAGATAACTGAGGAGAAAATTATGCATGGGAGCTGCTTGCCAGGGAGACTAAGTGTTTGGTTCGAATCGTCAAAGGGTCGTGGCAGAGGGATAGTGAGTGTGTCTGGGTGATGGAGACAATGCCCGAAACGTGGTTTCTTGAATTTAAAATCTAAAAATCAACCAAGGCTGTGAAAGTTTTGGGGTTAAATATGGGACTCATCTCAGTAAAGTGGTTAATACACCATGAAACCTGAAGGGGCTATACAGTTTAAGCTCATGGTTGGGAGCAACGGAGACTGGCGTTTTCTTTTGCAGACCAGGAAGCGCGGAATGGGTTGACATTGGGCTGTTTGGACCTTAGTTGCACCGAATGTGGGTGGAAATGGGAGCGAGTATGGTTTCTGGAGTGGGAGTGTCATTACTATATTGGGTTTCGGGGTGGGAGCGGGAGCGGGTGCTTAGATTAGGGAGTGAGGTTCTGGGGTTGAAGCGTGACTGGAATTGAAGAATCCTGCAACTAAGGTTTGGACTACATATTGGTGGGGCTACTGCTAATTTTGATAGGATGACCGAGCTCTTCCTTCAATGTGCGGTCGGACTGTTCATCCCATAGGTGCAGGGATCAATTGTTCACATTTTGGAGGATTGCAGATTGAGTGGTGGGAGGAGAGGACGCTGCAGCTATTTTTTTTATTGGGGCTAGCAAACTGAAGTCGTGCTTTTATAAGTCTAGTACAGGATACGAGAGTGAATAGTATTTGGCCAGAGCCATAGAGGATTAGGGTAGTCTAAGCACTTTTTTCGCGATATCAAGGAAATGAATGGACCTTCGAGTAGTGTTGCTTCTAGTCCAGTAGTGTTGTTGGATGTAGTGCAGCTGGGGGAGATAATTATAAATGAAACCAAAGCTTGCTCCGCCACACAAAAGGGAAACAGACGGCATGAGTCAGTGGTGTAGCTTTATCATGTGAATGAAAGGAAGCTGTTGCTGCAAATGGGAGGGAGAAACAGGTGAAGGATCACTGAGACCAAGAGGAGTGAAGTAATAGCTTTGTAGAGTTGCCGGTAATTGTCTGGGATGATGTTAGTGGGAACAAGTTACTGGAGATAAAGTGAAGCATCTCTGGGGCTGATTTCTAGAGCAAAAAGTTGGTGATAGAGGTAGCTTGTTTCGTAACAATTTGAAACACCTCTTGGGTCTGCATCTGACTTCCTTTATTGAACCCTAGTATGATTGTGTAAGGATCTGGTGAAGGTTGGAACCACAAGGGAGGGGAGGTTGGTTTCCAAATTAGGGAGAATTGCTGTGAGGTGATCTGATTGAAATGCCTAAGTTCCAGAAGTAATTCAACATTCAGTAAGAACTACTGAAATGGCATCAAGGGGTTACAGGGAACATAGAAGTACTGAAAGGAGGGAGGGATAGAGAGTACCCATGCTAGGGCAACTCCTCCACTTTGATATCAAACAAAAGATGGTTTACATTTACAAAGATGCATTATGGCCTTAACGTGCTCTCAAATTTCCAAATAATTACACACAAATATTAGCACTTCAAATTTTCTTTTCTTTTGTCATGATCCTTGTTATTGTGCCCGATAGACCCTGTCACTCATTCTAAACTTATTGTACTACCTGAATAAAAGGTAACTTTTGCTTTCCAACAGGCTGCTAGGTATGACGATATCGAAGACCTGATAAGCTTGGGTTCTACCGGCCTTTCTCTTGATTCCATGGATTCGGAAGGCCGAACAGGTTATCATAGTGTTTTTGCACCATGTAGTGTTTTGTCTTTTGATTTTATGTCCTTTTTGTTTCCACGCAATGATGTGTGCACGTGTTGAAATGTATAAATGCGTTGGTTAGTTGTTGGGGTAAAATTACCGCTGGAATTTTTTGTTCAGGCACGCGCTTGTAACATCATCCTTGTTTCCCACATTGTACTAATTGAAGGTACTTGATTGCTTGAGTCCGATATGGTTTGACCTCTTATCTTAGTTTATCTAATTGATGCACCTATTCACATGCATGCATGATCTCCAGTTTTATGTTTAAAGGTTTGTCTTGTATAGTATGTAGGTTACGGAGTTCTTTTTCGCATCATGTGTGAAGACTATTGCAGGGTTCAGTAAATAGCAGAGATAATTACTAAATTTATGTCCTTGATCTGAACATCTCAATAGAGATCTAGCCAAAGGCACACCCCTGTAGCGTGCTACCTTCCATGATGTTTGTTGCACCTGGAACCTGAACCTGCAGAAACATGATCTTAAACTCGGAGACTGAGAGGCTTTTGAAGACAAGAACTAACGAATAAGTTTTTTATTCAAGAGTCAGATCATCCTAATTTTTGGTGATGTGACGCATTTCAAATTTGCTGTCAAATCCTAGTCGGTTGTCTCACCTTTGACTTGTCATGTTGTATTGACATGGTCACCTTCGTTGTTATGCTGAACCCATATTAGTTCTTGAACATGCACCTTTTGCCTCCATAATGCAGTCCAACATTACTTTCTTACCAATCGTGTGCTCAGTTGTCTCTCAACTCTTAAGTTATCGTGAATGAATCCATCTTAATAGATACTCCCCCCGTTCCATCACCACTATCAGCTTGATACACTGTCAGCTACCTAGTGGTATGCACATGCCTCGACTCATAAGCATGTGCACTCCATTTCTTCGATGGACTGATTAGTCTTCCATTATGCTGACATTTGACAAAGGCTTTCTCAGTCTACCTAACTGGGAACATGTGGCACTGCTCTTGACAATTTGACTTGCGGGAACTGCATAATAACCAGATTCAAGTGATAGTTATTTAAAATGCAGTCCAATATTGCTTTCTTACCAATCTTGTGCTCAGTTCTCTCAACTCTTACATTCTCGTGAATGAATCCATCTTGATAGATACTCACCCTGTTCCATCACCACTATCATCTTGATACACCATCAGCTACCTAGTGGTATGCACATGCCTCGATTCATAAGCATGTGACACTCCATTCTTCGATTGACTGATTAGTCTTCCATTATTCTGACATTTGACAAAGGCTTTCTCATTCTACCTAAGTAGGAACATGTGGCACTGCTCTTGACAATTTGACTTGCGGGAACTGTATAACCACCAGCTTCAAGCGATAGTGATTTAAATACTACTATGAGAAACTCATCTTTTCTTCTTTGGCTAGCTTTTGCAAATCTTTGACTTAGGTTTGGTTTTATGTTATTGCAGCACTTCATATGGCTTCAGCAAATGGACATGTTGATATTGTGGACTATCTTATCAGTAATAGAGTGGTGAGGGATTCCTCTCAAGGAAACTATTTCATTAGCCAAGGCCATAATTAACTGTTGTTCACCTTTGCTTTTGTCTGTGATGTGTACACTAGCTAGCAGATAGTCAAAAAAGGAAACACCAACCACCACCACCACCAGTCCACCACCTTCATGTCTTCGTTGGTCTAAGTTAAATTGAACAATGTTCACTATTCTTAGATCTGCAGCGTTGTTTTGTTCAGCTTTTTGTTAACTAACTTGAGTATGGCTGTCTGAGTAAAACACCCAAGATCTGAATGTTTTTGGATGGATCTAATCCACTTTCTTGGCCAGATTTCAGTTTGGGAACTGTTTCATGTATTGCTATTGCAGATTTCTAGCTCCCTTTTGATGTTGGAAACCTCTCAACTCTTTTTAGTTGTTACTTCTAAAACCTTGTATATCTATGCATGATATTTTAAAGCCAATTCCGTACAAAACCTTGTATATCTATGCATGATATTTTACAGCCAATTCCGTACCAAAACGAGTCATGTGTTTTCATGACACAATGTTGGGTTTTTGGGCTTCTGTTGAGAGTTGCTTTGTTTTGACATCCACATATCTTTCTTAGTTCGCGCTTATGGTTTGTGACAATTCACAAACTGTAATCATACCATAGTAAACAGGAAAGGTGAGTGGAAGGAACAGCTGGTACTTTGGTCTCTTGTTCTATCTGCTGCTACTAGTAGCAAATGGTTTAAAGTACTTTGTTCAAAAAGGGACGCTTCGGTAGAAAGTCAATCTGCTAGTAACAGGGGCTTGCTGATTAAAATCGTTGAAAAAGTGGACTCTTATCTTTTCAGATACTGACAAATTGGCTCAGAAATCAGCATATTCACCTATGGTCATGTTTGTTTTGTTTCTATGATATCAGGATGTTAATTCCTCAAATGCAGAGAAGAATACCCCTCTTCATTGGGCTTGCCTCAACGGCCATGTTGAGGTATCAATTTCTTTTTCCACTCCAAGATATCATTGTTGAGCCTAATTCAATTACTCCTCTTAATAGATTGTCAAGAGATTGATTTTAGCAGGAGCAAGTGTATCAGCTGTAAACAGGTGCACTTTTGCTCAACCGGTGGTAGAGTTTGTTATTCTTGTTTGTACTGTTTTGCATGCTGTTCCCTGTTTTTTTCCTAATTCGTATTTATATTTTTTGGTGTTTGGTGATGCTTAGCCACGAGCGAACTCCTGTTGATGAAGCAGTTCATGCGGGAAAGATGGAGGTCATTGATGCAATAAATACAGTGGAGGCACAAGTTGAACTCGCAAGCGCTAGTGTTTTTTAGAATTGCAACTTTATAGAACAACTGCTGGTCACCTCCTATTCCCGCTAGT
Organism: Escallonia herrerae; assembly: GCA_033070095.1. NCBI lineage: Eukaryota > Viridiplantae > Streptophyta > Magnoliopsida > Escalloniales > Escalloniaceae > Escallonia > Escallonia herrerae. The sequence continues at coordinate 31,002 of JAVXUP010002379.1, read as the reverse complement.
TTCAGACAGTGACGAGTTGGATTGAGTTTTTGAAAATCCTTATTTGTACCAAGACGATGGATTTCACTTGGGGCCCTCCTGATCCTGCTTATACAAGGACCCAAGTGATGGATTTTGATACTTACATCAGAAGTTGGCAGCATGCTAGCAAATGGAAAGCTTTTAATGATCATCCGGTCGTGTACATTTAAGGTAATACATTTCACATCAGGTAGAAGACTGTTTGCAAGAGTTGAAAGATTGGAAAATTAGGACGTCTCTCCGATAATACGCTAGTTAAGGGCATCTTACCGATTATATCGGGTTGCAACTTGGGTCGATTGAGTTGAATCCATGGTGTCGCTTGATCCCGATTTTTGCTTTGGGCTGGTTCAGTTTCATTTTGCGGAAAGAATTACAGTACAGTAGAATAAAAGAAGATATGGGTGACGATCACAATCCAACTCATTTAACCATCTAAAACTGCCACCTAAATGTCACCGAAATACGCCCATTAAATAACTGGGCTGTAGTGGATCGGTTATTATAAAACCTAATAACCCATCGCTATTGATCTGTGGTACAGCTAAAAAAGTTTCAGCTTTTTATAGTTTTTTTTAATTCCAAAATGAACGTAAATTCCGTAGTTAAAGTGACCCTCATTTACAACCTAGTGAAGCCCATTTTAGGCCAAAAACAAAAATAGTGAAAATATAGTAGAACCAAGAAAAAAAGAAGTTATTTCCGTTTCGATCGAGAGATCTCAACTTTGATAATCCACCATCTTCCTCAGCCCTTTATCTACCAACTTCCCATCAATTACTGATGCCAGGAAATTGGGCTTTGCAGTGGGGGTAACACAGAGTAAAGTCCAAGTCAATGCCAACTATGAGGATGTGAGATAGCACAAGGATATGAGCAAGGATAGCAACCTATACGGAGTTGGAGGAAAGGTAGTGCTCCGAAGGCGCGACGTAAGTTCAAGGATGATAGTCATAAGATCAGTGTTCACTGCCCAGGTCTAGTGCTTTAGGCCATTGTCAGGGTATGCAACTAGGCTGGTTTCTCTCTCTCTAAAATCCTATAGTTATGAGCTTTTAGTGTGAAAATGTGAAGTGTTATGAATTCCTTTCTAAATGAGTTCTAAGTTCATTATTTGTTGGTGGCTAAAAATTGCTTGTGTATCAAGTGACATAAGGTGCTTCTTCGGATTGACAACTCATCAAGGGTGCACCATATTTCAGTATTGGCTCGTTTTACTCACTTTGCCCTGTCCTGCATACCCTAACTTTAGCATAAGAAGGTTGATTCACGTAAAGTTGATGTAGCCGGAGAACGTCCTTGATCTAGCCAACTTGCTACACTCTTGCGAAGTCACATGAAGGCTTTAAGAGACTTTGGAAGACCTCCCGGCTCGAAGTAAACTAAGAATTGCCTATGAAGAGCCTCGATGCCATAGAAGGTCGGTGCAACTTTTTTATTTACGACAGCTCTGAGTTCAATTTTCAAGAGAACAATCGGTAAACTAAGTACTAGTAAATTAGAAGACCTGTTCTACGTAAACGTAATTAGATTAGGCAATCAACAATGATGAGCTAAGGCTATTACATCAAAATGAACAGGGTGTACCCTGGCATTAGCAGCATTCAGTCATTTGTCATTATATCTTAATAGACTCAGGGATTGACACATTTCCCAATTTTCACGAGTTCTATGTACTTTCTTCCGATACACGAAAGGTCGCTAAATGGTATTTTGCGATCGTTAATCGTGTCACTAAAGGGATCACTATAGGCCAAATTGCTAAATTTTAGCAACTGCAAAAACTTTGCAGTCGTTAAAATTAGCGATTGCGTTGATCAGTTTAGTGACCACCACAGTTGTCGCTAAAATTTATTTGGCAATTAATTATTTTTGAATTTGAGATGGCATTGACCAAATTAGCGACTACTGTAGCAGTCGCTAATTTTTTGGTAGCATTTAATTTTTGAGGCCGTTTTTTTGTTTGTTTGTATTTTATTCTTTTTATAACGAATTTTGCATTTGATTTGGTAAAATCGGTGATAATGATCATTATACTATCAAGCTGAACTCGTTGAATCAAACAAGAAGCTGTTATTGCAATGGCAAAACCGAACTTCATACACAACAAAGAACATACAACTAATTATAAGTCTTACAAGTTTATTCAACTAAAAAAATGATGGCTAACACTCTCTAACTAATAATATGAACTAGAAATAAAATACACCACATAAACTTATTTAATTTACTGTTATATCTACACTGCTTTATAAGAAAGGTCTCGAGTTGTTATCATGCTTTCGATATGCCGTAGACCTGGCTTCTGTTTGAGCTTTCCTCTTAAACTTCTGAAGCCCTGGCATTCCATTCTATAAACACTCGATTTTTTGTAAGATTATTTCTTTCATATTTCACTTATCTCTTTATTTGTTGGGCTTCTTTCATCTTACAGCTTATGTAATTAATTTTCTAGGCTTAGGTAATACATAATATGGACATATCAACTAAGTGAGCACCGTTGCCTTAAATTCTAAACAATAAAATGATAGATCTCGACGTGAATGGTCGATTCATCATATTGGGCAGTCAAAGTGATTTCCAAATCAAACATGCTTTCGACCTGTGGAAGAATAATATCTTCGTCATTGGTTCTTGTCCTTAAGGGTTTTCCTTGAGATTCGCCTTCCATTAAGGTTAGCTAGAGTCAAACCTCCTTGCATTTTGTTCTAGGGCCTCCATATGGATCTCCAGTCTTGGCATTCAAGACATAATTATCTTAGTTTGTTTTGTATGCAGCACTGTCATCATTTTTAGTCTTGGAGTTCCCTTCGAGTCCCCTTTCATGATAGTCAGGCTAGTGTCTATCTTCTTCCTATCTGGTAGATGGTCAATCTTATCCATATACATTTCGTCTAGGGGCTCTCTGGGAGTCCCTTCTCAAGACAATCATGATAGTGTCTATCTGTGTGTCTTTCTTTTGTTCACCTAGGGGCTCTATATAAGCCTCCTCTCACTAGAGTCGTGATAATGTCTGTCTTTTTTCTTTCTTTTTTTTGGTTTATTGCATGGTTAGCGTCTGCATGCATTTTGTTAAAAGGACTTCCTAGTCCCCTTGTCATGATAGTTTTAATTTTGCTTGCATTTTATCTTAATCCAGGGGCTCCATGTGAGTCCCATTCCATGACTGTCATAATATCGTCACTTTTTTGTCTAGCTCATTGCATGGTCAATTTTGTCTACGTACATTTTATTTAGGGACTCACTGTGATACCCCTCTCATGGCACTCGTGTGATAAAGTCTGTCATCATCCAGCTCATTGTATTGTTAATGTTGTCTGCATGCATTGTGTCTGGGGGCTCCTTGTGATCCCCCTTTTATGAAAGTCATCATAAAGTCTATCATCTTTCAGTTTAGGGCATAGTTAGTGTAGTCTACATGTATTTTCTCTAAGGTCTCACTGTGATGCCCCTTTCACGGTAGTCGTGATAGTCTGTCATCAATCAGTTCATTTGCATTGTCAATCTTGTTTGCATGCATTTTGTCTAAGGGCTCCCTGTGATTCCCTTTTCACCAAAGTCGTGATAGAGTCTGTCATCTTCTAGTTTAGGGCATAGTCAATGTAGTCTGCATGTATTTTGTCAAGGGGCTCCCTGTGATTCCCCTTTCATGATAGTTGTGATAGGGTCTGCCATTTTCCAGTTCATTGCATAGTCAGTGTAGTTTGTATGCATTTCTATCCAGGAGCTCTATGTGATTTCGCTATCCCGACACTCAAGTTACTGTCTTTGTCTTATATAAGTCTGGACTATTGAATTCTGTCTCTTACCTTAAATCTTCAAGAAGAAAATTTTAAAATAATAATAATAAAAAAATAAAATATGATTCGTGTTGTGAGTTTTCAGTCACGCTCCTATCTTTTCTTTTTCCAAGTCTAATTTTGAGTTCGAGAGTATTTGACCTCCAGTCCAGGTTAGTTTTTGGAAGTGACATACATTCTTCTTTTTAAATTCGATTCGAACTACATTTGGCTTGATCCCTTCCAGATAAGGGTATGTAGGCAACCTCCATAAGGTGCAGCCATTTCCCATTCTAAGTATGTGCCTGAGGGTTTGTAACCCTCAATTCAAGTCAGTATGTGACCTATTTTCCCAGCCCGGATCCAGTCCAAGAGTATTATATTCTCAGTCCAAGTTAGTATGTGAAAGTCACTTACAGCTTTTTCCCAATCCCAGTCTAAGCCCATTGTTAGAGGCTAAAAACCCTCATTCTAGGTCGATGTGTAGATTGTATAGCTTTTTATCCCAATTTTATCCCTAGTTCAGTTCCAGCTTAGTTGGCGTATACCTTTCTCTTGTCAAAGCGACCAACCGCTTCCAAATGTTGTTGGCTTTGATTTTTACAAATGAGTCTTTCCTACATGTGCCTAAACATCCATACGCTTTTATGTGCTGTTGGCTCTGACTTCTACACCTGAAGCGTCCAATTGCTACCGAGTGTTGTTGGCTCTAATCTTCACACAGAAGTCTTTTCAGTATGGCTAAATGTCTATCCGTTTTTACACATTATTGGCTCTGACTTTGAACGATACCTTTTTCTGAACTACGTTGGTCTAATTCCTTTCTAGGGATATGTAGGAAATCTTGCAAAGCTTCAACTTCATATTTGCGTGAGTCTTCGAGTCGGTCTTGATTCATGTGGTCTTTTTTGTATTTCTACCACAAAAATGTGTTGTTTTATGGTGATGTTCACTAGCATGCGAGCTCCCTCACCAAGGGGCTCTGTAGATACCCCATTTATATAGTTTTATTTTATCTTTTTAATTAATTCAAGTTGGGCTTTATTAAAAAAATTAATTTGATTATTTAATGTTAGGTGTAAACTTGATAATACGTGATAGGCCTTATTTAGTTAATTCAGCCTACTCAATCTAGTCCAGTCAGTTTAGCTCAAATTAATTAGGCCCGGTCCATTGAATAACTAGCCTAGTTGGTTAGGGTTAACTCAAGTGAGGTTAGAATCAAGAAGGTAGGTTTGCTTTGGAGACTTGAGGATCAATTTGAGAGAGGTGTGAATATGGAAAGAATTTTCCGAATATGGTATATCTCTGACAGTTGATTAAGATAATTACCTATTTTGGGACATTAAAATGTCCCAAAATTCATAAAAAAATAAAAATTAAATAAAAAATAAGAACTCATAGGTAAAGCTACTGGTTTTCAGTTAACAGGCTGGTTAGTTAACGTCAATATGTGATTTTATCACTTATTCAGACTTATTCCAGCCTTGAGTACTACAAAAGGGCCCTTGGCCTTCATTTCAAGGGATCCAGAAGCTTATTCTCTTTAGAGCTTGCGTGTTATTTTCCTGTGAAGTGATATTCTTGCTCTCTTGAGAATTTGAGCCATTCAAATTCACTTTCAAAAGTCTCTTGTATCTTTTGCATCGTGAATCATACGGAGGACATCCCTGAGGCCTCAAGACAATCTACATCGTTAAGTAATCTTTACTAGCCTTTCTAGATAAAAAAAAAATAACAGAAAAGAATCTTCTTATATTTCTTTGTCTAGAGTCTATGTTCGAAATGTAGATTACCCCCGTAGGACCATAGTTAGACTATGACAGTTTTGATTTTTATTTGTCCGATCGGATACATAGGCAATTCGATCCTCGATGTCAAGTTCAAACAAAAAACATAAAAATAAATTTAGGGCTAGTTTTATCGTATTTTGCATGCTATGTGTTCTTGAGGCTAAAATTCAATAAAAACGAAGTGGAAACCGAAAGAGCACGGCTAGTGCTTAACTCCTTCTTGTTGCGTAACTTAGTCCTCGGACCCTTATTTTGGTTTCGCTAGATCAATTGTCCTTCTTGGACACATTTTGAGTCATTCCTAGGTTTTTCTTTATGCCTATCTGTGAGGAGGATATCAACACCTGCATCTAGCTAGCCTAGTCATCTAAGCCTGTGATAGAATAAAGAATCGAAAAGATCGAGTACGACCAGCTAACTATGGGAAGGATCATCGAGACAAAAGTGATGCCAAATCTGATTCCGAGCCGAAGTCTTTAGATGATTCTGTCTTTTTTGCCAATGTAAATTTGCTTTCCTAATATGTTTCCTCGACTATTGGAGTAATAATGTAGTTGTTCATTTTGATTACTCCTTGATTGCCGATATAGCTCTGATTAATTAATCCATACGGTTCATAATGAATCACAACTACTTGGCAAAGAAGAAAAAAGTATTTAAAAATGGCTAAAAGAAATAAAAAAACCAAGAACCCAATTAGGTCAGCCAGCAGTAGAAGAGACCATTGTAGTCAAAATAAGTACACCTGAAAATAAAAAGGAAATCAGAATAGGGTTCAGTTTATTTGAAGTAGAAAGAGCCAAAATCATCCCGCTCTTGCAAGAGTTTGCCAATGTCTCTGCTTGGTCATATAGTAAATATGCGTGGCATTGATCTGTTAATGTCGATCATTACTTACCCACTGTTTCGGAGATTAAGCCCGTAAAGTAAAAGCTCCACAAGTTGAGACCATGTGGTCCCTTAGACTTAAGGATGAAGTCATGAAACTGCTTCGCATAGGGTTCATAAGAGTTGTTCGATGCCAACCTGGCTAGCCGACATAGTTCCTAGGAGACGTGCTATTATTCCTTGTCTGATCTCGACACTAAGCTTTCTTACCTTTTTGTGTTGTAATTAAAAAATTATATAGCTCTTTCACAAGTTTAGGAACTAAATATAAACCAAGCCAACTTGACTATCGGCCGGTAAAAATTCCTACCGGACGATATCCTCACAAAACATTCTAGATGGTGAATTATAAGCAATTTTATTTAAGGGTGTTCCTCAAATCTATATCACCCAGTACAAACAACGTGAATGTCTAGAAAATAAGTTGTAGGGAAGCATACCGGTCAGTAGATAGGGTCTTTGAACATGGTCTTTGTTTTAACGTTTGTAAACTTAGGAAATTGCATGGATTGGCAGGTCAAAGACTATGTTTTTGGCGTCCCCTTTCACATGAGTACCGACTGGTTCCATCTTCTTACCGCCATACAAATAAAATCGACAGGCGTTTCTTGTCAAAGGAAATATCCCAAGGAAGGGTTTGGTGAATGTGGATTGTCCTGAACTCCAGGTTTAAGGTTCTTCTCTTGGCTTAACTTCATGATATCTCTCTCGTTGATAAACCCGTACTTGATTTGGATGATCGTTGGACGAGTCTGAGTTGTATGCCCGGAAAAAGTTTGGCTGCTATCCCGGTTAGAAAAATCTTCCTCCTACCTCCTATCTAGTGACAATTAATCATTTCTAAATATTTTAGTGGATTTTATTTAGTGACGCTAAAAAAATATTGCTAATAGTTGTCGTTGAAAGTGTTAGAAGAAAAGTCACTAAAAACATACTGACTATTAACTATCACTATACATGGAATTGAAGGAAGATTCCTACAACTCGGGTATGATCCAAAATTTGCTCTTTATGCCCTATGTTCTTAGAGGCGTGGACATAGTCAAATTCGGCTCATGTCCTTATAATACCAATTTCTGCCATACCCTTGAATTGGTATATTGAGAAATTTGTGCACACTTGTGTGTAACCTGTATAAAATGAGAAGCATACGTGAATATAATTAAAACTAGAAACCATTAAAGAAAAAGATCATCAAACCACAACAAGTACATTGAGTCTACTCCTCTAAACTAAAGTTGTTCCCAGTAAAATAGTTGCTAATGTGACGGCGTGCATCCGGAAATCTAGTCTTTAAAATTAAGTAGAATAGTTAACATAGAAAGCAAGAAAAAGTTAAATAGAAAAAAACTCTTAATTGCCAATTAAGCTAAACCAGCCATATCACGAGAAAGTGTCAGGCATCCCATCATATCCTATGTAAGTTATACTTGTTTTTTTTTTTATTTATCATAATTAGTTATTTTTTGTTAAAAGATAAAAATAAACCTAATTCTCACTTATTATTTGGTTTAAGCTAATCATGATCAAAACCTCGTAACCTCGAACCAACTGTAGGTGACTTTAACTCTAGTACGTGAATTTGTGAAAATAGTTATGTTCAATTTTCAGAGTACTAGAACAAAATTGTTTTAGCCCATGGGCCATGATCTAATCGAGGGGAGAAATTTATGTTAATTGAAAAGTAAAAGAGTGTTTACCTATCAATTCGAATGTCAAATTATAGGTTTGGGTGTATTCACAGTGCAAGACTCGAATGAATAAGTGTGTGAGTAGACTATCGGAGAAGAAGTCAAAATATATTAAAACCTTAGGAAAAAGCCTCACACGAAGTTAACAGCTCTTGGGGATTTTTTTTCTATGTTTAGGGGGGGAGTGTGAGGCTATTTCTATAGAGGTTTGGAGGTTTAGGGCTGCAGAATTTTGCATAAAAGGATTAGTGTTTGGGATTGATTATTGGATGGTCAAATCTGATTTAATCTAGATTAAATCAAGTTGTGGGTGTTTCACAAAAGAGATTTAATCCATCTCTAATAGCTAAAAACTGATTTAATCCATAATCCTCAAAAGTGAGGATTATAAAATAATCACATTTTTCATAATTAGATTTGACCTTGTAATTTACCATCCTATCCTCTATTTTTTTTTATTTACAAAAAGACCTCTCATACTCCTTAATTAATTATATAATTTTTGGAGTTTATCTCTTCTCCTATTGCTACTCTTCTCTTACGGCTAAAACACATTGAGGGATACAACAACCCTCTTCCTCCATACTATTTTTGTAAGTTTTTCTATCTTTTTCTCTTGTAATCTTTTCTTCTATTTTATAGATATTAACGAATAAAAGTTATGTTAACGTTGCTTGGATAATAAAAAAATATTTGTTAAGTATCCTCTATGGTCATTTTGCCATAATGAAACCGATTTAAGTACTTTTTATCCAAACATCTTTTATAGATTTAATCCAGTTTACAACTACTTTTACCAAACATCAAACTAATTATGATTAAATCAGATTTTAAAAATTGATAAAAATTTAAACAGAATCTGTTTTGTTTAATCAATCCCAAACGGGCTATACAAAACCCCTCTACTGGCGATACACTTAAACCGCCACAGTGTATCGGCATTTGTAACTGCCAGCATGCTTTCCATTTGAATTTACTTCAAAGCCCTTGTTCTAGAAAGAAAAGCTAACCTGCCATGCACGTGCGATCAATAAAAACAGGCCTACAAACCCAATCTAAGGAAAATAGATTCGCTAGGTTCTGGCCTGGTAAAGCCCAACATAAATATCAAATGGACTGGATTCGACTGAACTGAACAAGAATATATTGGGACAAAAGATAAAATTAAGCCTATAAAAAATAGCAGAATAGATGATAAACAAAACATAGCAGGGTACTGCTTAAGTCAAATTAGTTCAATATGACAAACAGAAAAGTTTAAGCTTTTGTCGATGCTGGTTCCAACAAATCATTCATACGACTAAAACTTCACACTGCTTAGTTTCTCTTCAGGCATCTTTTGATCCTCAGAAATTTGAAGTTGCTGATTATGCTGCCATGATGGCTATTTTATACAATATGATGAAGCAAGACTACGCAATGCAGGTAATTTAAGCTTTCCCCTCCCTTATTTCAGGGGTCAAGAAATTTAAGACATCTCACTTTCACATATATTCAAGTATCAGAAGATGTCAGTTATACTCCTTCAAGTCTAGAAGCACTGAGTTGCTCTCCTGTAGTCAACCATTGTGAAGGGTTGACATGGCTGTGCATTATTGCAGGAAAAGATTGTTTCTTCTCTTAATCTCAAGTCATCGTCAGGAGAATTGGAGAGCTACTGCCGGATGTGGTCTCTGCGCCCATATATATATATATATATATATATATATATATATATATATATATATATATATATATATATATATGTATATATATGTATGTAGATAATGAAGTCGTGCATCAGGCATGGAGACTTATTCAATGACACTCTTCTCTCTTATGTTCTACTCTTGAACCTTACTTTTTTTCTTTCCAAAGCTTTGCAGATTTTCTTTGGCAAGCCTCATATTATTATTATGATTACTAATAAAGGCAGCATATGGAATATGTGCGTGTATGTGTTCATGTGTATGCATGTACTGCCTATGTACGTGGGCTGGTAGAAAAGTTCCAACGTGCTTGTCTTGTGCTCTTTCTGTTATTTTGGGAAAATAAGAAATATATACCATTAAAGAAGAAAGCATACAAGGATTCTTACAGATATAAACAAAGAAAGAGAAGGAGAACATAAAAACCCTGCAACCTAACCATAACAAACTAAGCCAGCAAGCTAACAACAAAGAAGAAAAACTGAACACAAAATCAACTGAGTGAAGTCGTCAAAAATCGGAGGTAGAGTCATGTAATCTTCTAGCAGCTGTGCAAACAAAAGGATTGGTAGCCTGCTCCTCGTTAAACCATTCTTGCTGATAACTATGTTCATGGCGTAAAACAAAAGATGCCAATGTTAACAGCTAAAGCGAGAACCCTATCTGTAGCCCTTCCTTCCGATACCCACTGAATGCAAAAATCTGTAGTTAGCTGTTATCCCTAGCACACTGTCATGACCCCTGTACATTTTGCGGTACCCCGCTTCTAATCTGAGATGCACTGCTTCGAAGCTGATCAAACAAGATTGAACGAGCGGTTGAGACAATGCAGTCTAACAAGCCACTTTAGAGCCAAATTAAGAGCAGTCTCCTCATCTGTACGAAGAGCAGAATGAGTGGCTGAGTCAACATAAGTGCCAATAGGTACCCTGTGAAAGTTGAACAAAACCAAGCCTATACCAAATTTGAACTCATTATTCCGGTCGGAAACGGCCATGACACAAGTGATAAGAGCAAGGCGAGTAAAGCAATCACATTGAATAAGGTAATGAACCAGGTAAAGCGGAGGAATAAAGTGAAGAGGAGTGGCACGGTTAATTCTAAGAGGTTTATGTAGCTTGCAAAGGCTCTGTCGATAAACCTTAGAAAAACGTATAGCATGAAACATGGAATTCGATTTCCTAAGAATGAGGGGAAGACTAAACGGTTGGTCATGAAAAACAAACTCATTACGGCCAATCCAAATATTCCAAAGCAGAAGAAATATTTGGATAATGCACCATAAGGATGATATTTCCCTAAAGATAGGTGAGGATAACCAATCACAAAGCAACTCCTGCTTGAAATGGACCTTGAGTTTTGTGAGTTTGAATGGATTAGAGGATGTATCCAAATAGCTCCCACACAAGGACAGGCCAAAAACAAATGTTCATGTGTTTCAGGATCGCTAGAAGAAAGCAGACAGGAGTCTTGGGAGAGGCAATTTCTCTTTAGGAGTTTAGAACTAACAGGCAGACGAGTATGAGGAAATTGCCAAAGAAAGAATTTAATTTTTTTCGGAATAGGCAACCTCCAAAGACGTCTCCAAAGTTTAGAAGCAACGAGGTTAAGTGAATTAGAACAACTTTTGACATTATTGAGAAGGAATTGATAAGTCGCCGAAACAAAGAAAGTGTTTGAACTGGATAAAGACCAAATGGCTTGATCTACAATGTTGGGATGGAAGTGAAATTTGAAAGATAGAGGTCGCGAAGTCAATTGGGAAGATAGACATAACTCGACCCATAACCCAGGTGTGAGTATGTGGACAGATAAGATCAGAAACACACCAGAACCGCTTAGTACTATTGCTGTAAGGAGTCAAAAGAGGAGGTCGTGCACTAGGCAACCACCAATCTATCAAGACAGAAATGCTTCTTCTATCCCCAATTCTCCATTGAGGGCCTGCTTCGAGACTCGCTGTCCAACTAAAAGACTTTTCCAAACCCATGAACTCTTACGGGGATTTTTGGACTTAAAAAAGGCTTGTTGTTGAAACTATCCGCCTTTAAGCACATGAACAATTCGACTTTGAGGCAAAGGCAAAATTTTCCAAGCTTGTTTAGCAAGTAAAGCTTCGTTCAGCAAGGTATTTAGGAAGGCATAAAACTGTCCATGATATCCAATGAATAGATTTACGGGAAGCTTCCCCAGACCACCAGAATCATGCCAGAATTTGATCTAATTCCTTACACAAATAAATTGGAAATTCGTAAACGGACATATAATGGATTAACAGAGAAGAGAGAACTGATTGGATTAAGGTAGTTCAACCCGCTTTATTCAATAATAAACCCAACCAGTGAGCACAATGATCCTAAACTCTCTGAATCACCCCTGAGAAAAGCAATCTTCTGTTAGTCGATACATCAAGTTGAATGCCCAAATATTTGCCAAGGTTGGGTGGGAGGAAAATGCAAGAGCAGATTCTATTTGAGCTCTATCAATATCTGAGGCATTAGGACTGATAGTGAGATTGGATTTGTGCCAATTAATTTGTTAACCAGAAATCTCACAGTATCTACTGAGGATCGTATTGAGCTTGGAGATTTCACGAGAGGGGTTCTTGTGCAATTTAAAGAATAAATAGATATCATCTGCATACATAAAGTATGACACAAGTAGAGATCAACAACCAACTTTATGCCAGTGATCAATCCCTTCTGTTCTGCCGATTGAAGGAAAGTAAAGAGAACTTCTGAACAGGGGATAAACATGAGTGGCGAGAGTGGATTGCCTTGCCGAATACCGCATTTAGGATGAAAACGGGCGGTGAGAGTGCCATTTACAAGGACATAATACGACACCGTAGACACATATTACATGATAAGGCTGATCTAATTAGGAGGGAAATTCATGGTTACCAAAACCTGATCTATAAAGTCCCAACGTAAACGATCAAAGGCCTTGCTCAAATCCAATTTGAGAGCAATAAAATCTCCTTTTTCCTTTTCTCCGCTTTGCAACACAGTGAGTAAGTTCTCGAGCAAGTAAAACCTTATCCGAAAGGTATCCACCGGAAATAAAAGCATTTTGAAAGGGAGAAATAAGGGAGTCCAGAAAAGGGGATAAACGGGCAACAAGAACTTCAACAATGATTTTATAGATAACATTACAAAGGCTAATAGGATGAAAGTCAGAGGCGGATAAAGGGTAAGGCACTTTCGGGATAAGCGTTAAAAAGGTATTATCCATTGCTAGTAGCATATAGCCAGAATTCAGGAAACAAAGCACTCCTCTAGTCACAAAAGGTCCCAGAAGATTCCAACACTTGTGGAAGACAACAGCCGGAAGACTGTCTGGTCCAGGAGACTTAAAAGCTTTAATTTGAAACGTCGCCCGTTTAATCTCACTTTTCGTAAAAGGCCGGTTCATCTAGAATGTTTGAGCTGAGGTAAAGGAATGGAGACTGAGTGGCTGAAGTAGGGTCTAGGGTAGCAAGTACCGGGGAATATAGGTTTTGAAAGTAATCAACCAAAATATGTTTGATAAGTATTTCATTTGAGCGAGCTATGCCATTGTTACCTTTCGAGGAAGAAATACGATTACCCTTATGACTGATGAGGGTAGATGTGTGGAAATTAAAAATTTAGTGTTTCTATTGTTGGAACAAATGCACGTAAAAATTCAGAAAATAATAAACAATAATACCCGAATTAGTATATTGAAAGAACCCAGGCTCAGAGGCGCGTAAACGCTTTTTGAAGATAGTTAAAACCTCTCCCACGTGCAAACGGAAGACTAACTTGACAGCTCTATCTTCGGGATTCAACCAAGCCCAGATTCACTGTTCATCCAAGAGAGTTGCACTTCTCTGCAATGGATCGTGTATCCACCTTAGATCGATCAAGCATAAGTTTGAAAAAAGTATTTAGTTCAAGTATTTTCTTTTCTCTTAAGTGAAGATGGTATCTCTTCTCTTATCTGTACTCAACTTCCAACCCTTTACCCCTTTAAATAGTGGCAGAAGAATATATGTTCTTTGAACCATACTAATTCAAGATTCATCAATGAATCTTATAAAATACAATGAACTAAAAGATATGTTAATCTTATATAAGGAGTATACATGAACCTAAGTTCATGAATCTTCAAATTCATTTACAAAAATAATGTTCAAAGAATAAAACCATTTAGAAACTTAATAAGTCTCAAGTTCATGGAATTTATCTTTATGAAAACTAGAGTTCAATGAACTTTATTTTATTTTTAAATATAAGTAGTCAAATTTGAAACACATTTCTAACAAACCCCCACTTGTTTCAAAATTTTAAAAGATACGCTTGATCGGCACAGTCATGTACATCAGCAAATGGTACCTTTTGGGTTTGAACCATTGCCTAGTGAAGTATTCCTTGATTCATCTAGGAACTTAATGGACAAAGCCTTGAATTAAGAACTATGTTAACAAATCAGAAATACATCACATACACTTCTGTTTCGGAGATGAAGTACTAAAGCCCGACACATTATGGCCCTGTGTCTTGATCCCAACACTCTGAGTGCTCTAAGGATTATAAGCCTTAATAATCCTATAGGAAGCGGCCACACTTCCACACCCAGTTCGGTGAATCCATCAAGGGTGACCTTGCACACCCTAACACAATGTTTATGGACTCACTAAGAGAACTAAGTCTCAACCTCTAGTTAAATAAGGTCATTCGGTGAATCTATCAAGAGCTATCCTGTTAGCCCCAACCAAAACCCACTGGTCTATAGATTCATTAAGAGATAAAATCTCAACCTCTATCTCATGCAAGAACATGCACATACATCATAGGGAGGGCAGAATGAAAATTCATTTCATTATGTGCATCACTAGTTGTCACATTACTCGTTTTTTCCATTCAAAACCCAGGATAAAAATCAACTGGGTTGGGTATTCATAACGTACAACTTTAAAATCAATAGGCTTTAAACCCATCCTCCTCGATGTCTCAGACACTAAGTCTCTTCCCAAGCCTTTTGACAAAGGATCCGCCAAATTCGAACTTGATTTCACATATTGAATGGATATGATTCCATCAGCTAGGATCCTCCGCACATGATTATGCTTTAGACGAACTTGTCTAGATTTGCCATTATAGCATTCACTACTTGCCCGAAGCAAAGCAGCCTTATTATCACAATATTATATTGTCAAAGGAGGGACTGGTTTACTCCATATAGGAATATCAACCAAAATGCTTCTCAGCCAATCAGCTTCCTCTCCAGCAGAGGATAAAGCAATAAATTCTGATTCCATGGTAGAGTGAGTAATACAGGTCTGCCTCTTCGATTTTTAAGAAATCGCAGCTCCACCCAACGAAAATATCCATGCAGTCACAGATATAGAATCATCTTTATCAGAATTCTAAGTGGCATCACTATAGCCCTCAATAACAGCTGGGAAGCTACCATAATGCAGACCATAGCTCATAGTACCCTTTAGGTACCTCAGAACTCATAATAGAGCATTCCGATGCTCTTTTCCTGGATTAGTGGTGTACTTACGCAGAGTGCTAATAGCATAAGCTATATTTGGCCTTGTACAACACATGGCATACATCAAACTGCCAACAACATGGGAATATTCAAGTTGATTAATAGCTTGCCCATTATTACGTACCAACTTGACACTCGGGTCAATAGGAGTAGGAGTAGGATCATCATCATAATGATTGAACCTTCTAAGGATCTTCTCAATATAACTTGATTATGTAAGAACAATCCCATGCTGGGATCTTATGATCTTGATTCCAAGAATCTCATCAGCCTCTCCAAGATCCTTCATACTGCAATTTGAAGTAAGAAAGTTCTTAGCTTCATTAATCCTATCGATGTCGGTGCCAAAGATGAGCATGTCATCAACATATAAGCGTATTAGAACACCAGAACCAGCTCTAAATTTGCTGAATATGCATATATCTCCTCCATTGGCAACATAGCCATTAGCAAGCATTACGCTTCTAAATTTCTCATGCCATTGCTTAGGAGCTTGTTTCAAACCATAAACAGATTTTAATAGCTTGCAAACTTTATGCTCTTGTCCAGGACTGATAAATCCTTCTGGCTGCTCCATATATAATTCTTCCTCTAGATCACCATTGAGGAAGGCTGTCTTAACATCCATCTGGTGAATAACCAGATTATGAATAGCAGCCAATGCAATAAGAAGTCTGATGGAGGTGATACGTGCAACCGGAGCGAAGGTATCGAAATAGTCAAATTCTTTTCTTTGCTTGAACCCTTTAGCGACCAATCTAGCCTTATACTTGTCCAACGGGCCATCTGGTTTGATGTTTCTCTTCAAGATCCATTTGCAACCAATAGGTTTACAACCTGCTGGAGGATCAACCAAGATCCATGTGTTGTTGGACATAATCGAGTGCATTTCATCATCAATAGCTTCATGCCAAAAAGGTGCATCATTGGAAGACATAGCCTCCGTATATGTATCAGGGTCCTTATCCACTATTAGAGTACAAAAATCAGGTCCAAAGGACTTCGGTGTAGCAACCTTTGAACTTTTTCAAAGTTCGACTCTTTCAGGTTGATCTGAGGCCTTCCGCTTTAAACTAGTTGAAGAGTCACTTTCAACTCTTTTATCTTTCTTTGGAAATATATTCTCAAAGAAATTTGCGTGGACCGATTCGATCATAGTATGAGGAGAAGGTGTCTCCAAGTTTAAGAACTTATAAGCTTTACTAGTAGTTGAATAACCAATAAAGATGCAGTCCACTCCTCTGTATCCAACCTTCGGAGTATCTTTATCAGGAAGTCGAACATGTGCCAAACAGCCCGATACTCTGAAATATGATATGTATGGTTTTCTGCCATTCCAAACTTCATAGGGTGTCAGATTTTTCTTCTTCTGAGAAATCCTATTCAAAGTGTGACAAGCTGACAACAAAGCTTCCATCCACAAATTTTCTGTTCGTCCAAAACTAGTTAGCATACAATTGATCATCTCAATCAAAGTTATGTTCTTTCTTTCTGCAACACCATTTTGTTCCGGTGTATATGAAGTAGTTAACTGTCTAACAATGCCATTCCTTTCACAGAAATCATGAAACTCAGATTTCATGTATTCACCTCCTCTGTTTGAGCGCACAATCTTGATCGTCGAGTTTAGCTTATTTTCTACTTCTGCTTTATATGCCTTAAAATTTTCAAAAGCTTCATCCTTAGATCTCAAAGGATACACATAGGCATATCTAGAATGGTCATCAATAAAGGTAATAAAGTAACGTTTACCACATCGCGAAATGAAGTCCATTTCACAAATATCCGTCTGAACTAATCCAAGAAGGCTAGAGGTCCTTTCAACTGATTTGAAGGGTTTCTTAGTGATCTTGCACTTGCTACAAATCACACATTGATCATCATGTGTTTTATCATATTTTCTTATAAGCTCTTCATTTACCATGCGACCAATAGAATTATAGTTCACGTGACCCAACCTTTGATGCCATAATTCAAAAGACTCAGCACTATAGGCAGAAATAACTTTATTTTCAACACTGAGCTTGTTCCCAACCTATTCTAGTTGCACTCAAAAGTCCACTTGGAGTCCCATTTTGCATGACACGTCGGCACAAGCACAGTATTCAACGCTTCGAACCGGTCAAAGTGCGCCGCCCAAGTCACGTGCATTCTTTGTTTCACACACCTCACGTGCGAATTAGTCACCAATTATTTTACGTCAACGTCACTGACGCTAGCGCGACCGTCACACCGAGACCACCCGAACACCTTTTCATCAAAAGCTTCGACCGACGGTGCAACCGGAGCAACGTGGTCATGGGCAAAGGCCTTGGCCAACCCCATGAGGTCGGCCTCGGCCTCCCCCAAGGCCATGGGGTCAGCCTCTGCCTCTATGGGGGGTCGGCCTCAGCCTCCATGGGGGGGGTTGGCTTTGGCCTTCCTCCCCTCGGTTGTTCACTCTTCGCTCAAAGTCCCTTTCGCGCTTTGTTCGCTTCATACACTTAGTATGTGACTTAGGCACCTTGTTCGTCACATGGGTATGATTCATGTCGAAACGCTCGTCGCAACGCAACTTTTGGATTTGTAATTGCCCATCAAAACACCTACCGTCGGAGCGCCCAAAGTTCACCGAAGGGGGGAGTGGCCTTGGCCTCCCTTCATAGGAGTTTGCCATTGGCCTTGGCCACCCCTTAGGGTCAGCCTCGACCTCACCAAGGGGTCAGCCTCGGCCACCCAAGGGGTGGTGGCCTTGGCCTTCCCCCAATCATTGGCCTATGGCCTCCCCTCTCGCGCGCACTTGTTTTCTCAAGTCTTTGCACCTCCGCGATGTTTACGGATGTTCATACATCAACCTCGCGACATCCGTCATGCATCAACCACGTGACGTCCGTCATCCATCAACCTCGTGACGTCCGTCATGCATCAACCACGTGACGTCCATCGTACATCAACCTCGCAACGTCCATCGTCCGACGACCTCATACCATCACTCCCAACTTTGTCATTACTACATGTTGCATTCATCATCTTGTAATGACAGGTACACTCAACTCAAATCCCATCTTCGGGACACCCGACGCGTGCCCGTGTGCCATCTCCGAGGCGTTCGTCGCCGCGCCCATGCGCCATCTTCATAACATGTGCCCCGGCACCAAGTATTGCTCCGTAACGTTCGTCACCGCGCTCATGCGCCATCTTTATAACATGTGCCCCGGCACCAAGTGTATGCTCCACGACCTTCGTCGCCGCACCCATGCACCATTCTTATGACATGTGCCCCGGCACCAAGCATTGCTCCGCGACGTTCGTCGCCGCGCCCATGCGCCATCTTCATAACATGTGCCCCGACACTAAGTGTATGCTCCGCGACCTTCGTCGCCGCTCCCATGCACCATTCTTATGACATGTGCCCTGGCACCAAGCATTGCTCCGCGACGTTCGTCACCGCGCCCAAGCGCCATCTTCATAACATGTGCCCCTGCACCAAGTGTATGCTCTGCGACCTTCGTCGCCGCGCCCATGCATCATTCTTATGACATGTGCTTCGGCACCAAGCATTGCTCCACGACATTCGTCGCCGTGCCCATGCGCCATCTTCATAACATGTGCCCCTGCACCAAGTGTATGCTCCGCGACCTTCGTCGTCGCGCCCATGCACCATTCTTATGACATGTGCCCCGGCACCAAGCATTGCTCCGCGACGTTCGTCGCCACGCCCATGCGCCATCTTCATAACATGTGCCCCGGCACCAAGTACATGCTCCGCGACCTTTGTCGCCGTGCCCATGCGCCATTCTTATGACATGTGCCCCGGCACCAAGTATTGCTCCGTAACTTTCGTCGTCGCGCCCATGCGCCATCTTCATGATACGTGCCCTCGGCACCAAATATTGCTTCGCGACGTTCGTCGTCGCACCACTTTCATAACACGTGCCCTGGCACCAAGCATTGTCTCTGCGATGTTCGTTACCGCCCCCATGCGCCATTCTCATGACATGTGCCCCGGCACGAAGTATTGTCTCCGTAATGTTCATCGCCGCGCCCATGCGCCACAATCATGATGCAGCCTTTGGGCATCATACTTATTCACCACACCATGCGCCCCCGCCATGGACGTGGAACATGCTTCGACCCACTCTCCGGAGTGTGCAACATCTTGCGGGGATAGGCGACTCCTCCGGGACACTATCTCCGCCAGGGAGCTCTTCAACTCCCCTTTCGCCAGGTAGACGGCTCCTCTGGGATGCTACCTCGACCAGTCAGGTAGACGGATCCTTCGGGATGCTACCTTGACTCGCTCTGAGTGCTTCTGCACAAGGACTCACCGCGGGCATAGGCGACTCCTCCAGGACACTATCTTCGCCAGGGAGCTCTTCAACTCCCCTTTTGCCAGGTAGACGACTCCTCCAGGATGCTACCTTGGCCAGTCGGGTAGACGGCTCCTCCGGGATGCTACCTTGACTCGCTCCGAGTGCTCAGGCCCAAGGACTCACCGCGGCGATAGGCGACTCCTCCGGGACACTATCTCCTCCAGGGAGCTCTTCAACTCCCCTTCCGCCAGGTAGACGGCTCCTCCGGGATGCTACCTCGGCCTACGGAATAGGCGACTCCTTCGGGACACTATCTTTGTCAGAGAGCTCTTCAACTCCCCTTCTGCCAGGTAGACGGCTCCTCCGGGATACTACCTGGCCCGTCAAGTAGACAGCTCCTTCGGGATGCTACCTTGACGCGCTCTAAGTGCTCCGGCACAAGGACTCACCCGCGGGATAGACGACTCCTCCGGGACACTATCTCCGCCAGGGTGTCTTCGTGACTGGCCTACGTGCTTCGGCACTGGGGGCTTGCATCGGCACCCCTATGGACTATGACCCCCGAGTCTTTCCGAGACGGGAGCAGGTCTTTGGAGGGCATCGTGCCTAGTCCGCCTGGTAGTTGGGCGTCGGGTCTTCCCCACCACTGCCAGGCCTGTGGGACTCTATAAGGGCTTGGATTGGAGGCTAGATCAAGGGGTTCTCTGGCCACACCGACACTGTGGGAGCCAGTCTTTCCAGACAGACAGAGCGACGCTGTACGGGGCAGGCCGGGTGAATATGCGATTCGACAGTCCGTGGAGCACTGGCAGCTGTGGACCCCTCGGTGACGTGTCACTCCCGGGGAGCGCCACGTGTCGCATGATGACATCATTATCTCAACCTCTATAAATAGAGGTCTTGAGAATTCATTTGGACGGTTGGACATTTTCAAAACACTTTCACTTTCTCACTCTAGAATCCTAGAGAGAGAAACATACAGGACCCTAACTTCAGACCTAAGCATTGGACTGTGACTGTCGTCGTATATTCATCCTGCGCCATCGCCCTCGCAGCACTACCACCCTCAGGCTCTATCTGGGAAGCCCTTGGTCTCTACCCTTGCTGTGTCTCACATCAACGTACTTGACATCTGACTCGAACTGCATTCCTTGTGGTACCTTCAAGTCGACTGCGAACCCACTTTCCTTAGCATCAGAGCTTAAACATGACATTTACAGCATATCCTTTGCTGACAAACATACCATTCTTTGACAAGATGAATTTATCAGCTTCAAAGACCATCTTGAAACCATGCTTGGACAGAAGAGCTCCAGAGACAAGATTTTTACGAATATCGGGAACATGAAGCACATCTTTTCAAGGTAATAACTTTTCTAGAAGTAAGCTAAAGTTCAACCATACCTTTTCCAATCACCTTGGCAGATGAGGAGTTACCCATATACATTACCATGCCATCCCCCACTAGTTCATAGTGTTTGAAGAGATTCTTGTCTCCAGCAATATGACGAGAAGAACCAGTGTCAACCCACCATTTAGTTTCATTCCCTACCATGAAACTTTCTGTCAACTGTAATATGATCATTGTTGTTTTCTTTTCTATTTTTCTTCTTGTCACTTCCATGCTTGAGTTGATAGCAATCTTTGGCAAAGTGACCAATCTTGTGACAGTTGTAGCATTCCTTATTCTTTGCCATAGGATTTGAGCTTGAAGACTTGAAACCTTTGGAATTCTTTGGTTTCAAGAATTTGTTCTGATTGTGCCTTCCAGAATTTTTCTTCTCGTCCTTGTCTACAACAACATGAGCTTTGACAATTGTTTCCTTCACAGGCTCCTTCTCATGATTTCTAGTTTCTTCCTCAATATGCAAGTGTTACATAAGTTGATCCAAGGCAAGATCTTCTTTCTTGTGCTTTAGTTTGTTGCAATACTCCTTCTAGGTTGGTGGAAGTTTAGCAACAATAACACCTACATGAAAATTCTCATCAAGAACCATACCTGAGGCACATATGTCGTTAGCAATCAATTGAAACTCACGAACTTGAACAGAAACAGGTCTATCATCAGTCATCTTGAAGTCCATGTAATTTGAAACTAAAAATTTCTTTGAACTTGCTTTCTCTGCTTGGTAGACTGACTTTAGAGTATCCCACAACTCTTTGCAGTCTTACTCTTTTTAGAGTATTGATTATAAAAGGAATTGGTCATTCCGCTAAGGATGTGATTTCTGCAAAAGTAGTCATCATCATTCCACTTATCAATCTGATCATTGATTGCTTTTACTTGATCGGACGAGGACTCTTCAATTGGAATTGTTGGACATGGTTGAGTTAGCACATAAGCTAACTTAAGTTGACGAAGGAAAAATTCCATCTTGGTTTGCCATCTCTGAAAGTTCTTTCCATTAAAAAGCTCAAAATTCGGGTGATTAGTCTTAGTAACTCCATTCGATGAAGTAGCCATGAGAGACAAATATCTTCAATTTGTTGGAACAAATGCACGTAAAATTCAGAAAATAATAAACAATAATACCCGAATTAGTATAATGAAAGAACCCAGGCTCAGAGGCGCGTAAACGCTTTTTGAAGATAGTTGAAGCCTTTCCAACGTGCAAACGGAAGACTAACTTGGCAGCTCTCTCTTCGGGATTCAACCAAGCCCAGATTCACTGTTCATCCAAGAGAGTTGCACTTCTCTACAATGGATCGTGTATCCACCTCCGATCGATCAAGCATAAGTTTGAAAAAAGTTTTTAGTTCAAGTATTTTCTTTTCTCTAAAGTGAAGATGGTATCTCTTCTCTTATCGGTATTCAACTTCTAACCCTTTACCCCTTTAAATAGTGGTAGAAGAATATATGTTCTTTGAACCATACTAATTCAAGATTCATCAATGAATCTTATAAAATACAATGAACTAAAAGATATGTTAATCTTATATAAGGAGTATACATGAACCAAAGTTCATGAATCTTCAAATTCATTTACAAAAATAATGTTCAAAGAATAAAACCAATTAGAAACTTAATAAGTCTCAAGTTCATGAAATTTATATTTATGAAACTAGAGTTCAATGAACTTTATTTTATTTTATTTTTAAATATAAATAGTCAAATTTGAAACACATTTATAACATCTATCACCTAGTAGCATATAGCTAGAATTCAGGAAACAAAGCACTCCTCTAGTCACAAAAGGTCCTAGAAGATTCCAACACTTGTGGAAGACAACAGCCAGAAGACCGTCTGGTCAGGAGACTTAAAAGCTTTAATTTGAAAGGTCACCCGTTTAATCTCACTTTTCGTAAAAGGCTGGTTCATCTAGAATGTTTGAGCTGAGGTGAAGGAATGGAGACTGAGTGGCTGAAGCAGGGTCTAGGGTAGCAAGTACCGGGGAATATAGGTTTTGAAAGTAATCAATGAAAATCTATTTGATAAGTACTTCATCTGAGCGAGCTATGCCGTTGTTACCTTTCAAGGAAGAAATACGATTACCCTTATGACGGATGAGGGTAGATGTGTGGAAATTAAAATTTTAGTGTTTCTATCACCTAGATCCAACCACAAATTTTCAGAGTGTTGAGCCCAAAAAATTTCTTCACACTCCAGTAAGAAATCAAGTTGACAATTAAGCTGGAAGATCTGGGAGACTTGTGTCTCTAAAGGAGACTTCTGGATAAACATAGAGGATAGAAGGGTTTGAATAGATTGAATGTTTCTAGCCAAGTTAGCAGAACCATGAGCATTTTTCAAGAGGATAATTACTACAATATCTCCTTAACGCATTGAGATAATTGATATAATGGAGAACCAGGGGGAGGATTGGCCCAGACGTTGGAGAATTGAGAGACATTGAGGCTGATGGAGCCAAAAAGCTTCAAAAGGATGAGGTTTTGGAAAACTCAAACAAAGCGGATTATCATCACATAAGATAGGGGCATTATCAGAGCAAAGAATAGCTAGATTACTAGCTAAAGCCCCCAGAAAGAGTAAAAGCCAATCAGGACTAGCCATTACCTGGTCTAATTTCTCCATAACAAACCCTAACTCTGGAGAGCAAAGCATCCAAGTAAAAGGAGAACCCTTGCAGCCTATGTCAACCAAACCAAAAATTTTAAGAAAGATCTTAGCCATTGCGATCCAGGGAAATGATTAAAATGTGGGCTAGTTTTCTCATGAGGCCGTAGGACTTGATTAAAATCACCATAAAGAAAGACAGAGGGGACCAGACAAAGGTTCAAGAACACACTGAATGTGGAACCAGGTAGCAGATCGAGACTGTACTGAAGGGTGACCATAAATAAACAAAGGCCGTAATAAATCAACTCTCCATCCCAGGGGGATACCGATATCAAAATAAGATGTTGATTAGCAAAAAGGACAGAAATTATGGATATCTGTAACCCACCCAACCACAAACCCCCACTAAGGCCAACCGGTTTGACTGCAACAATCTCCACAAACCCCCGATTATGAAAAATACGAGAGGTATTTACAGAAGGTGATTTGGTTTCCATAAAGAAAATAAGATCAGGATTATGTAACTAGATCAATCCTGTAAACATCCGAACTGTGGAGTGTTGACCCAATCCTCCACAGTTCCAACTCAATATTCTCATTTAGTACTAAGGAGTTGTTCTAGCACAACCCCGAAAGCACTTTGACAGAGGGAAGAAAGGGACAGTAAGCACAGGGGCTCAGCAGATGAAAAGAAATCTAAAACCACAGGATTAACTTCCATTAAAGCTAAATCCGAAGAAGGTGGGATGTGAGAATTAGAGATTAATTGAGCATGGCAAGCATCATCAGGTGGCTAAAAATAATGAGAACACTGTAAATAGCGAGGAGGTGCTAAGGGAGCTTGCAGCCTACCTATTGCATCAGGGACTGAAGCAATAGGTAGGCTTGCAAGCTCCCTTAGCACCTCCGTAAGCATAACAACACGTTTTTGCGATTCGGATGAACTAGAGGAAGTTGCAAGAGGGAAGAGATAAACTATCTTGATAGAGGTTCCTAGTAGCAGGCAATAGCTGAGAAGAACTGATCGAAACTGCTACAGATTGGATTGCACCCTCTTATTCATTCACCATCTGCGACCTGGGAATGACCATCTTCTTCCATCTCTTCTGACGGCACATCCGTTGGGAATGAACCCTCTGAATGTCATCCAACGTGTGAGATGGTGAGTTGAAATAGCAAGATTCATGGATGGCCCAAAATTACTCAGATTAGTCTCGTATTGGTGCATTTGGCCTTGACTCGAGTAGGATCCAACAGAGTTTCAGAAGAGGAGGGAAAAGTAATCAAATATGTATCCTCTAATGGGGCCAGCCCCGAGTCAACGTGAGAATGAGAACCGGGCTTAACTGGATAAGGCCCAGATAAACAAATATCTAACTCAGTAGCCTTGGGCTCAAAGAAAACAGCTGCCCACTTGCGACCTAAGTCATCTGTAGAATTGGCGTTATCTGAGTTGTCTTCAGCTGCAAAGATAGATTCAAATATTTGCAAGGCCATGTCAGAAAAAAAAAGAAAAAAAAAAAAGGGTCCACGCGTGCTTGTTCAGTTTGACGCACAAAATTATGGTTGGCTAGATATTGCATTAGCAGTGACGTGCTTAAACCTTGGCACTGAGATGAGAACTAAAGTAACAGTTAAAGGAAGCAACGGTGTTTTGCTCCGGTCCAATGGTCCAGTTCAATTGTGTCAGTCCAGTCCAAGTGTCTAGATATTTGTTTTATTTTATTTAGATAATTTAAGAAAATTTCTATGTGAATATCCCTGATGTAAGGGATTAAATCATTGATTTATATGAGTTAGAAAGATCAATCACAAATCTGGTACATCTTATCTACAAGATTGGAGATAATTACCGAAGTTAGGGTCAGATAATGCCTTGAAATTTAAAAAAAAAAAGTTATCTTAAAATTATGAGATAAACCGGTCAGTTTTTGACAAACTGGCCGGTTAGTTGTCTTTTGTCAATTTGTGATTTTTAATCAATTATTCTGATTTATCTTTAGCTGACAAATTTGCATCATCAATCCGATGAGTTCTGGCACCACAGATCTTTATAGATAGGCCCCTTGGCTTCCTTCTTGGGGGTCTTAGTTTCACTAAGTGTATTCTCTTTAGAGCTTTTATACCCTTTCTTTGTGAAGTAGTATATCATCTCTCTCGAGAATTTAACACTTCATGTTCAGTTTATAAGTCTCTTAATCTCTCTCATTATGGATCCTTCAGATAGAGTTCCCGAGTCATCCAATCAAGCAAATTCGCGAGGTAATTTTTGTAGCTTTCTAGTCTAGATAATCAATATAGAATTGTCTCTCAATTTTCACAGTTACATTTCGATATCAAATATTAATAAGGGTCTTTTTCTTTTTTAAGTCTAAGTCTAAGACGAAATATAGATTGCTTACCTTAGGATCAGAGTCGAACTACGGTAGTTTTGATTCTGGATAGTCCGACGGGATAGGTAGGCAAGTCGACCCTTGATATCGAGTACGAGCCAACAATATAAAAATAAACTTAGGGTTTGTACTATTGCACATTTTACATGTTATATGTTTTAAAGGCAAAAATAAACAGAAATAAAGTAGAAAACCAAAAACGTGTGCCGGGTACCTAACACCTTCCTGCCGCGTTACTTTGTCCCCGAAATCATTCCCTTGTTTTCAATAGACTAGTTGTCCTTTTAGATGTTCTACTGTCAATTATTGTTTTTTTATTCCCTTTGTTTAGTAAAATAAGATGGCGACTCCTTAAAATCTTCTTCTTAAGAGGGATTTTTTCGAAGCGGTTCGCTATTGTGGTGACTCTGCTGGGACAGACAACTAAGAGGACTAGAGTTGAAAATTTTTCATTCATCTTTGGCGTTGTTGTATTTTCTTTATATTTTGCGACATGTACAATGTGATATAACTGTGATACTTGGGCTTTTATTTCATGCCGCGCACGTCTTTCCCTAACCGACCCACTCGAGGGCAACAATTGAAGTCCTTGGACCTCCTGGTTCCAAGGCAATCTTTCGACTGTACCCTCAGCTTCACAGCCTTGTACTAAAGGGACTTTCTAGTTTCTTGGTACATTAAATGCATACATGTACTGGTGATTGCTCATTAACTACCTGAGTTACGGTCGGGAAGTACATGGTACAGTCGAGCCGATGGAATGACCTTACCAGTATTGAAAGAAACCACACACTCGGACCATTCAGTATTCTGCCTTTTTTTTCTTTTTGAGAAAACATGTATTGGCCTATGACATGTTGGCAGGGAAACCAACCAATATTCTGTAAGCTAACTAGCAATCTCGCAAAGGAGGGGAGATGTTTACCGCACTTCTAGTGGAGGTTAGTCAGTAAATGCATTATTTGAAAAAAAAAATCCAAAATTGACTGGTTTATACCCTAATCCAACCCACTGACCAATTGGCCAGTTTATCGACCTGGATGATTGGATGGTTAGTTAGAATCTATCTTCTCCTAGAAAATTCTCAGAAATAAACCCTAACCTTATTGGAGAACTGGCCGGTATATCCACCTGGATGACTGGAAGGTTAGTCAGAATCTATCTTGTCCCAATAAAATTTTAAGAAATATACCCTAATCTCAATGACCAATCGGCCAATTTATCCACCCGAATGACTGAACAGTTAGTCAGAATCTATATTTTCCCAAAAATTTCTCAGAAATAAACCCTAACCTCACTGATCAACCGGCCGGTTTATTCACATGGATAACTGAACGGTTAGTCAGAATCTATCTTATCCCATAAAATTTTTAGAAATAAATCCTAACCTCACTGATCAACCAGCCGGTTTATCCACCCGATTGACCGGACAATTAGTCAGAATTTATCTTATCTCTGAAAGTTCCTATAAATAAGCCCTAACCCCACTGACCAATCGGTCGGTTTATCTAATTAAATGTCCGGACGGTTAACCAAAATCTGTCTCCCTTAAAAATTTCCAAAAATAAAACCCTAGTCCCATTAATCAATCGGTTGATTCTCCTCTAAAACCAGACGGTAATTAGTCCTATACCCTTAACTTTTGAAAAAAATCCAAAAAATGCCCCGTTAACAAGAAAAATCTACTTCCCTTTTTCCATAGGGTATAAGCCAGCCAACTCAATCTATATATGGTCTGTGTGATTAAATTTTTAAACAATTTCTCTATACAGTTAAGGCTAAGCGTGGTTGATATCAGGACTCATTCGAAAGCTCTCACAAACTCCAACTGCTGAGGAATTCCCAGATGGTAGACTTGGTCTGCATTATCAGTGAGTAACATAAGGATTTTCAGACCGATTTCCCAGCCCTGGCAGATCAGCAGTCTAAAACAGCCTAAGAAATAGACCAGCTCAAGAGAAAGGGTAGGAAAGAGCAAGAGGATGAAGTTAGAATAGAGAAAAAAGATGACAAGAAGAAAGGTCCCGAGTTTGACTGGTAGTATGAGTCCGAGGATGAAGAAGTGAAACCTGTAGTTCTGGAGTGGAAAGACAAATTAGCGGTGCTTGAATCCTAAATTGCCCGAATGAGGAGAGGCGATGACCCTCTAAACCTTTGCGCCCTGACCATGAATCTCGAGGATATGTCGCCCTCTTAATTCAAAGTATCAGAGATGGACAAGTTCAACCCCACGGACCCCAAGATCCTTATCAAGATGTACATGTGTGTGCTAACCCCTTATGGAGTGAATCAAAACCTTTCGATACATCTTTTCTCCATACCCTCATGGGAGTCGCCTCTCGTTGGTTTCTTACTTTTTAGACGAAGTCCGAGTTCAAACTTGGGAGGATATTATGAGAGAGTTCGTGAACCAATACCAGTACAATTCTGACTTGGACATTACCTGAAGTGATTTAGAAACCACTAAGCAAGATAAAAAAGAAACAAGCAGGATTGAAAAGAATCAGCATCTGCTTTTATTATGAGATAAAGGAACAGGGTCGCTCAAATGGTGAATTGCCCTACGGAGGAAGAACAAGTGAATATAGTCATGAACAACCTACTCCCATTATACCCTGACTGCTTTTTTTGTCATTACCAACCTAGTTCAAGGCCCTTATCTGATCCCACATACAGATAGAAGATGCCATCAATAAGGGTATCATTTTCTGTAAACCGAAGCCAGGGGTATACTGAGCAGGTTCGAGGAGCTCTAATGTACAGCTGAAGCCAGCCATCGCCAATAATATCAACAATGTACAAGCACCCTAGATAGTATGATAGGAGGCCACCACAGAGCCTAGGAGGAAGTTCACTTCATTAAATGTACCGCTGCCCAAAGTTTTTGAACGGTTGTTAAAAATAGGCATGATATCCAAGCCGCCGCTTACCCCTATGCCAACAGTGATACTGGAAGGATACAACACTCATGCTTTCTGTGCTTATCATCAAGGAAGGGGACACCCTACAGACATGTGCATAATGCTGAGGATGGCATCCAATACCTCATCTAAAAAGGCAAAGTCTCACCTCCCGCAAAGCTTAATGTCCTTAAAGAATCCTTACCGCCTTACAGGGTTAATTTCATCAATGATAGCCTACCAGTTATTGATCTGACCACTTTTATCACTCCAGCCAATCATCAACTTCAGTCACTTTCAGTGTATGATTATCTCTGCCGCAGTTTTGTGATATCATCACATGGGAAGAATTGATGGAAGGCAAGGTCGTCACTGCTGAGGAAGCGTATGATGAAGAAACATGCTTCATGTTCAGGCCCAATACCGAGATGTCCTACCTAAAGCTGAGTATACCAATTCATCCCCCAACTAGCCACATCTGATTCGCTGTTTTCTTAATATCCCTCGGATGATGAAGTGTTGAGATAGTTGAAGGAGACCCAATCAAACATCTCCATTTGAGGGTTGTTATCCACCTCATACTCCCACCAACAAGCCCTTATCAAACTACTCAGCAAGGCCCAGATACCCATCCACAACCAACCTGAAAACCTATCCCAAGTGTTAGGGGATATTTGAAACCAATAAAACAACCCTAGAGGGGGGTGAATAGGGTTTTTGAAAATTAATGAAGAATTTAAACTAAGCACAATCATAAATCTCAATCAAACCAAGTAATAATTCAATGAAGATGCTAACTAACCAATCTCAAACAATTAAAGAGCAATAAGTAAAGAGATTGAGTTAGAGATACTTGACAAGGAGATTTAAATGGTTCGGCTTGAACTACCCTCAAGCCTACATCCACCTCTTCAAGGAAGTCCCTTGCAAGAGCACTAGAATCCACTAGCAACAATCTTCTTCCGGGTCAAGATCAAAACCCTTACAACACTTGGTGATATCCCCACACCAAGCACAAGCCTTGAATCCACAAAGCTCACCCAAGACTTGACAAACCCAAGCCTTGATCACAATCCTTTTACAAAGATCAATTGTGTACAAAGAAACCCTCTTGAAAGGAAATGAGTACAAATGAAGCTCTAGTACAATAGAGAGATGAGAGAATTGATGACTTGAAGAATGCTCACTCTCAATCAAAGAATTGCTCACAAAGATGCTCTCTTTAATGATGTAAAATCATGAAGATGAAGAGAGAAAAGTTTAATCTATGAGCCTTGATGTTTCTCTAATGAATGGAGGCTTAGAATGTGGTTTCCATGGTGTATGATGAAGCCCCAAATCATTTATATAGAGAGCAAATGAAATATAGCCGTTAGAGGCAAAAAATGAGCAAAACTGTCATTGCAGTCGACTGTATTCCCTTGAAATAGCCGTTGGAGTTTTGTCCTCGAAAATAGCCGTTGGAGCTGAATTTTGACCAATGCAGTCGACTGCATTGCGACTGTATACCCTACTGCCTATCAGCTGCCTCACGGAACCCCCTTTCCTATTTTGGGCATAACTTTCTCTAGAAAAATCGGATTGAGGTGCCGTTTTTTGCGTTGGAAAGCTAATGAAAAGTTTTATCAAGATATGAAAAGAAAAAATAGTTTTTGAGAAAATCTGAGTGAGCTCCAAAGTTCACTCATTTTCAAGAACCACACTTGTGTGAAAGGTTATGAACTCACATGCAATGCACAAGGTGTCCTAAGGTCTTTTTAGGTCATAGTCATCAATCCAAGCATCAAACCAAGACTAGTTACATAATAGTAAAGATCAATCATAATCGATAGTAACTTAGCCTTTGCATTCTTTCTTGCTCTTTGACATTGGACTTGATGAAGCTTCCATAGCATGTCCACTATAACTTTAAGCTTCTTTGGCTTCAATCCATCTATCCAACTTCTCAAATGTGTCTTCATGAGTGTGCATGTATATACCTACTAAGAATACACTCAAAGCACACATTAGAACATA